>RQTK01001575.1:14929-43299 GCA_003991915.1 Elysia chlorotica
TGTATTAGAGTGTTGGTCATATCAAAAGGTTTGAATCTCACGATCAGTAAAAATGTATTTATCTGATTTCGTCCCCTGTAACTGTTTGAAGGCCCGTGCTCGATATTGCATATATAATGCCTACCTAAAACGTGAAACCAGCCCAACACAACTATTTCTATCTACTTCTTGAGTATCAATATTTGAGTATGAGAACTTATTGTGGTAGTCAGAAAATTCGGTATGCTCATTGTGTTTCTTTTTTTCATTAATAAATCACTTTGTATTTCGGTTTATTTTCCGCGGGTTCTAGGAAGCTTTTTGACATGTTTTCATGTATGGAGAACGGATAACCACACACTCATCGGTTTCACCTGTAGAGATTCTGGTGAAAAGAAATATGATATCTCTGCTTCTGTAGAATTCAACTCTGGAGAAAAAGTAGAATTTTCAGTAGAACCACTTAACGGAATTATAACTGAAAAAAGAAGCAATACTATTTTAAACAGAGCATGGAGGCACCAAGACCATGGTAAGTATGACATAAAATGTGAGTTAACTACTTCTTCTATTTCTCCTCCTCCTCCTCCTCCTCCTCCTCCTTCTCCTCCTCCTCCTCCTCCTCCTCCTCCTCCTCCTCCTCCTCCTCCTCCTCCTCCTCCTCCTCCTCCTCCTCCTCCTCCTCCTCCTCCTCCTCCTCCTCCTCCTCCTCCTCCTCCTCCTCCTCCTCCTCCTCCTCCTCCTCCTCCTCCTCCTCCTCCTCCTCCTCCTCCTCCTCCTCCTCCTCCTCCTCCTCCTCCTCCTCCTCCTCCTCCTCCTCCTCCTCCTCCTCCTCCTCCTCCTCCTCCTCCTCCTCCTCCTCCTCCTCCTCCTCCTCCTCCTCCTCCTCCTCCTCCTCCTCCTCCTCCTCCTCCTCCTCCTCCTCCTCCTCCTCCTCCTCCTCCTCCTCCTCCTCCTCCTCCTCCTCCTCCTCCTCCTCCTCCTCCTCCTCCTCCTCCTCCTCCTCCTCCTCCTCCTCCTCCTCCTCCTCCTCCTCCTCCTCCTCCTCCTCCTCCTCCTCCTCCTCCTCCTCCTCCTCCTCCTCCTCCTCCTCCTCCTCCTCCTCCTCCTCCTCCTCCTCCTCCTCCTCCTCCTCCTCCTCCTCCTCCTCCTCCTCCTCCTCCTCCTCCTCCTCCTCCTCCTCCTCCTCCTCCTCCTCCTCCTCCTCCTCCTCCTCCTCCTCCTCCTCCTCCTCCTCCTCCTCCTCCTCCTCCTCCTCCTCCTCCTCCTCCTCCTCCTCCTCCTCCTCCTCCTCCTCCTCCTCCTCCTCCTCCTCCTCCTCCTCCTCCTCCTCCTCCTCCTCCTCCTCCTCCTCCTCCTCCTCCTCCTCCTCCTCCTCCTCCTCCTCCTCCTCCTCCTCCTCCTCCTCCTCCTCCTCCTCCTCCTCCTCCTCCTCCTCCTCCTCCTCCTCCTCCTCCTCCTCCTCCTCCTCCTCCTCCTCCTCCTCCTCCTCCTCCTCCTCCTCCTCCTCCTCCTCCTCCTCCTCCTCCTCCTCCTTTTCTTCTTCTTCTTCTTCTTCTTTCTTCTTCTTCTTCTTCTTCTTCTTCTTCTTCTTCTTCTTCTTCTTCTTCTTCTTCTTCTTCTTCTTCTTCTTCTTCTTCTTCTTCTTCTTCTTCTTCTTCTTCTTCTTCTTCTTCGTTTTCTTCTTCTTTTTCATATATTTTAAGGGGGAAAAACTTGATAATTAATCATTAAATTTTCCTCCCTTTTTCTTGTTATTTTCTTTCTATCAGACGGAAAGAAACTTTGTATTGTGCTATTTTAATCATTATAGTTTTTTCCTCATTTGAAGTCAGTAAATTTGAGTATTTTACATTGCTTAAAAAAGAATATTATTGGTGTTTTGTTTGGCCTCTTTTTTAAATCTTACATTTCTTTTTTGCAGGTGTTGATAAATATCATGTTTCATATCAATGTAAGTACTTATTGACTTTTACTATAATAAATCTAATTTTAACATAGGAATGCATTATGCAAAAAAGGAAAAAAAAATATTTTTTTGTCCTCCTACATACGTCTTCTAGGTTGCCAAGGGGGGTTATTACGGCGAAAAGGGGGGGGGGGCGGTGGCCCTGGGGTAGAACATTGGCTTGCGACGCAAAAGGTTCGTGATTCGAGACCTTTCGCTCCCTACTGGTTGGGTCGGTGTCAGTTTAATGTGACCGGTTGAGACAGGAGTCATGGTATCCCTGCCATGTCTCGTGTGTGGCAGCACATATAATTGTCAGACATCAGTCTTGGAGCCTTACCACAATATAGCCTTTATAGAGATGATGTTGGACGTTAAACCAACTCAAGTACAACAACATTACGGCGAAGGATCTCACGACTGGAGTCTGACAAACGCATGATGCAGTGCGCTGATACCATGACTAATTCCTCAGCCGATCAAATTATACTGACACCGACCTTACCAATAGGGGGTGAAATCCGGGAAACGAAAAAGGTTTCAACCCGCGGACTTTCCGATTTGGTGACTGACGCTCTGCTAATTGCTGTTAGTTCGCACCCCTAAAGGAAAAGAACAGATTTGCGTACCCATAAAAGTATATGATTCCTTCTAGAAAAAAACAACAGTCTAAGAGAACTATCCACCTTGATGTTTAATAATCTATACATCTAGTGTCAATCTCACCTAAAAGTTCATCCGTTGATTACATTGTAAATTAATTACTTGCAAAGGGGCACCTCGACATTTAGAGTAGGAAGAGCTAAATCAGATTATTTCTGCTATGTGTTATGTAGTCTTCCCAAGGCTGAGTCAATGTTGCAGTGGGTCCTGAGCCCAGCCATTGTCATAGAGAACACAGGGCCAGCTCATGGCCGCCTCACTGGGGTGTGACGTCACAATATCTGCTAATTTACAGAATTTTCATCTTAAATGGTGGCCATTTCTGGTTTTTTAATGTACGGGTTTCTGGGGAAAAACAATTTGGCATCATATCTAAATCCATCAATTTGGTCAGGATGATATTTTATATACATTTAATCACCTAAATCGTAACTTCATTGGATTCTTCATGTCATAAAACATACAATGAGACCCTACTACTCACAAAAACATGCCAATTTACATATTTTTAGTTTTAGATGGCGGCCATCTTGGATGTTTTCATTTACGGGCTTCCGGGAAAAAATCCAGCTTGACATGATATCTAATATGTCCTTAAAGCCATTTGCATAAAATTGGGGGCTTCTACCACAAATCCCAAAATTTGACTGCCAAATGGCACAAATCTTCCCTACTCCGTCTTCTGTGATAGAAGCAGCACCCCTAAACTATGCACCTTTCCTGGCGCCTCTCTGTAAATTCTGTATATCTCCAACGTCCCTCCCTTTTTTTTATCACGCACACAATGTTATTAACTCATCCGGCCCTGATCCCAAGCATTATCGCGACTCTGCTTATTGTAGCCGAGCCCTGGTCTAGTGCATGGTTGGGATGGCTTTGTGAATTATTTGAAGGACTTTAACAACGTTTAGAGACTTCGGGTGTTTCTGCTTTTTCCGCATATCTCTTAGCTTTACAAGAGTACCAGATTTGTCGCCCGGGGTAACGGGGCCCGCATTCGGAGGGTAGTAAAGAATGGTTACCGCCGCCTGTCTGTCTCGCGTAATACAGTAAAAGATAACTAAGGACAAACCATTTCTCTTTATCTTTCTATCTTTTCTGTAACACTCTCTTTTGTGCTCCTATCGTCCTATCCATTTTCTTGCTCTCACCTCTTCTACTTCTGCGCCCACTAGTGAGCACCTTGTTCGCAGTGAGGTGCGTCCCGTGAGGGTGGAGGCAGGCATCCTGGTGATTGAGGTGAACCAGCCTGCGGGCTGCCATTCACCAACACATTACTTTGGTTTACTCCTTCATCTGAGACAGGTGAGCAGTGTGGCCCGCACTGCTCAATCGGCTGGTTATGTCTTTCTTGGCTAGGTTTATTTCTAAAATCATTCCCTCTATGTTAGAAGTATAACTCCGGGGCACCCCTACACTACTGTGCTGGATATTTGCTAGGTGTCCCCTTGTTATGCTCGATGGCAGGTGGGGAGCCCCGGAACAGAACCTCTCTTTTCTTTATGGAACATTTATTATGAAATAAACCACCCCAGCTCCCAACTTTTTTTCAGAAGCCTTGTCTGGATGGAGCGGATGTGCCATCCGGATCAAGGAAACGGAAGGCAATGGATGCCCCAACCCTTTTGGGCGTCACTGCCAAAACCAGCTGGTCACCATTCTTGGTGATCAGCGATGTTGAAAAGAAGGTGGCAAAATTCACTGTTTTTGTTATTAGAAAAGCACTGAGTGGAACTGTAGGTGAAAACAAAAGCGTCACGAAGCCCTGTTCTAGTGAACCCTTGGTGGAGTTCTCTTGCAAAGCACAATCAAAAGCGTCTCCGCAAGGTTTAAACTTTTGTCAACATCCCTGCAACTGTGAAGGCTTATCGGAGCCTGAACAGCTCCAAGGGTGTGGTAAGATCTCGCGACTTTGAAACGACGAGCGAGGAGGAGATGATGGCGGAACTCGATGGAATTACCCATACCCGACGCATTTTCGTGCGGAAAGGGGCGGGAGTGGTAAAATCGGGACCAATAACTTTTTCCTTACCTTTGAGTAGACGTTGGTACCGACATCGTTGAAAGTGGGGTATTTAACTCTGAAGGTTACTACACTGTATATACATACCGAGACCAATGCGCTGTTTTATATGCCGTGGTTTTGGCCATAGACAAATTGCATGTAAGCGAGTGTGTTGAACGCCGGGAAAGACTGTGAATACCATGAAATACACTGGGAAATTGTAAGACAAGTGAAGCCATACACACCAGCCAAAAAAGTGTGCCACCTATGCCTAGAGGAAAAGTACCAGATACTCAGAAAGAGGCCAACCCTAAACCAAAGTGAAATATTTTATCACAGCACCCACAGAAAACGTTTCCTGACAATGCTGATATTATAATCAAGTAAATACCTATCTATCTATCTTATGTTCATATGATACAATTGTATTGCTCTTTCTTCCAGACGTTACTACCTCAAAATCGTGTGAGTATTACGTGTTTGATTTTTACATTTTTTTGTTCCTTGGTCTTCCTTTTCCTTTTTTTTCAACCTTTTACTTACTATCCTAGATCATTAAGCTTGTGACTCGTCTTAAGATATTGGAAAAAAGCAGGCCCACGGCCAGTTCTCGAAAAACACCAACGACTTTGACAAGTTTGTTTATCCTGGCAATGTTGTAATCAAAGGCGGGGGACAGACGAAGACATCAGATGCCTAATAATAAGGTCCGATACGCTTTCAAAACCTTAAGACCACTCTGGGGGGCTTCAGCCTGGTCGGTACGAAACAAAATCGGGATCTTCAATCAGGCCTTACTTTATGGCTCAAAAACACGACGCGTGAGCAAGGCCAACAGCTACAAACTACAAACATTCACCGACTGATGTCTCAGGAACATCCTCAACGATAGGTGGCCCAAAGTTGTCTCTTACAAAAAACTGTGGAACAGAACGAAACAAACACTATCGAGACGGAGACCAGAAAGCGCAAATGGAGCTGGATAGGCAACACTCTTTTTAAAAAACCAGCATCCATCACAAGGTAAGCCCTGGAGTGGAACCCCCACGCCAAACATACGGGCGGCCGCTCAATGTTGGCGGCAAATCGCCAATGTCGAAATTAAAGCTGATGGTACTACGTGGGCCGAGCTGAAGTGGACCAGCCACAGCCGAGTTCGGTAGAGGGAGTTTGCTTCGGCCCTATGTTCCACAAGGAATAAAAAGGCTTAAATAAAACTAATACTAACGACGAGTTGTAAGCCACTGTGGCGTTCCGCCTCCGATCCCTAGTTTTGCAAAAACGTGGGTCTAGAAGATCTTATGTGGTAAGTATAACATCGCGGTAGTTTACAACTCGTCGTAAGCCTTCTTATTCGGATTTCTTAAGACAAGTCTTAAGTACTACGTTGTGGTGTATAATTTATGTCGTCTTTTGTCTGTTAATCTAACTTGACTTCGGTCTTCAAACAATATGTACAAGATAGCGTTCAAAACAGTGCCAGATTTTTTTATTTTTTTTTTTTGGGGGGGGGGGGGGGCTGGGCCAAGCTTTTACATCTGTAAATTGTGTATATAAGATCAGGGCGCGATAGAGGGGTGATGGTTTTGTTGAGAGAGAAGGGTTAATAATCTGTGTTTATGTTTCATGCTTGTATATAAACATTTTGCCACATTGAATGCAGTTATTTTGTTGTTGTTTAGATTCATTATAGACACTTATTATAGACTTAGATAGATTGGCAAGTAGCATTGATTTAGATCTAGACATTTTTAGTTGTATTCTTAACCCTCAGACAGGGTGTTTATTAAAAGATTTAAATTGTTACGCTTCTTTAAAAGATTTATGGTATTCATTATTTTGTTAACGTTGACGAGATCGTTATATTCAACATATCGAGCTGTAATAGGGACCCACTTTACCGAAAGAACGCCACATAAATTTTGTGGGGATTTTTGTTAAATAATTATGCATTTTTCCGGTTTGACAATCAGTCCAAAATCTTTTTACTTTGACAAATAAGTTTTATGATCTTCCCACAAGCTCGCTACCAATATATCATTTAGGTATACGAAAACACAATTCAGGATCCGGAGAAAAGAGTCCAATGCGCGTTGAAAGAATTGACATGCATCTTGTAATGAATCTATAAAAACCCAAACATGATGATAACGACAGTTCGAGGGATGCCATCTGAATGCATGGGTATCTGATATCCACGTACCAAGTCATTTTTAGAAAACCGTTTTCCCAGCTCACAAGGAAAAATACTTTAGGTGTGGGATAGATAACGGTCCTATGTCGTGACGTCGTTAAGGTGACGATAGTCTTCGCACGGAAACCAGCCTCCATTCCTCTTTGGAACGATATGAAGAGGTGAAGCCCACAAGCTAACCATGTCTAAAAAATCCCTCTTAGCAATAGCTAGTTTGTCAGGAGCCAAACGTCGAGCAGGCAGGGAACCCATGGTAGGGCTACAGATTCCATGCCTCATGGTGGCCAATGAAAAGATATGTTTAATAATCTAAAATAAATCTTGAAGAATTTTATGAAATTTACTACTCTCTGTTTCGATATGAGCGAGCTCTGCAAAGTGGGTCTTGAAGGCCAAACAGGGTGAAGGCGTAAAAGTTGCAGCTTCAATGAGACGTTGGCCACGTAGATCCACAAGGAGATTGTGCTGGCGCAAGAAATCCGCGCCTAAAGAGGTCGCTTGACGTTGGTCAAAATCTGTTTCACGTTGTACAGACAACTTTTTAATCGCAACGGTACTGTGCGGGAACGGTACACGAGGATAGACGTCATGTTGGCTGCTTGTATACGAGCCGGAGTGTTTGATCAACGCTGAGGGTGGTACGACGGGCACCTGGGCGCCAGTGTCGGACAAAAAAAAATCGGAGATTTGTGGATCGTTTGGACTAAAAGATGCAGACACTACTGCTGGTCCGGTTCTGGTGTTTCCCTTTGGGCATGATGGGATGTATTTTTCTGCAGCCGTTGCGAAACAACGTTGGTGAAAACAAACTTAACAAAAGTATCTGTAGGCGCAGTGCACGAGAGGGCAACAGGGGCAAAACTGCTCGCTTTAAATAACCGGTAGCTTCTTGGACAAGGGTTTGGTAGTCGTTTGTGGCTGAGTTTGCAAGATGCATCCGGACATGTTCCGGTAACTGTTGCATAAAAATATGTCTCAACAGGAAACATGGTTTATGGTTGCCCAAAAGCGACAGCATACTACCAATTCACTGCCACGGTTCAGTATCGCCTGAACCGCAGAGCTTGAAACGGCCCGATGCTTTTTCAGCCTTTGCCATGCCGAAAGCAAACGCTAGAAAGCCTTCAAGGCAGTCATTTATGGCTGTCTAGGGTGGTTTGGTAGTGCTCGGTTGGCTGTTGCTATGTCTTTTTTAGTCCTATGTTATATTTCGCAACGCGAAATGGACGTCCGCCTGTGAAACGCCGCTGAACTTGACACCCAAAATGTGGTTACTTTCAGGGCAATGCTTTCAACTGACATGTCTGACATTTGGGCCTAATGTAGATTCTAGACTTATAATAGCACATAAAACGTGTAGTGCTCACCAAATGTAGCAATCTAATACCATAAAGTAAAGACTACAAAGCATTCAAAACGGTTACCTATCACATGTCACGGGAAGCTAGAGATCTATTTCACAAGTCAGAACAAGACAGACTAAGAGTTACAAGCGTGCAGTGTGTACGTTGTTCCCGTTTAGCCGTTCATCGATTGGTCCCTCGCAGTCTCTGTGGAGGCAGTATATCTAGACCAGTTCAGTTGTTAAACAGTATTCGGCGCCACAACTTTAACATTTCTGGAATCATGGAGCAAATTATTTAATTGAAAATTGAAGAGATCAATGACGATTTGTTTCGCTATAGAGCTCAAGCTCAAAAATTAAATAAAAGTCTTATGCCCTAGTTGCCTCAAAGCATGTACCTTTGGGTTATAATTATGAAACGATTAATATTCCAACATCTTTCGATCCGCATTTATTTATTTGTCCAAAATCTATGGTACAAGTAGTAGCAGTAGGAGTAGTAGTAGTAGTAGTAGTAGTAGTAGTAGTAGTAGTAGTAGTAGTAGCAGTAGTATGGATAGTTGTAATGGTTGTTTTAATAAGCGTGATAATGGTTGTGATCGTGGTAGTGGTATTGGTAGTAGGATGTTGTTGTTGTTGAGTTGGTTAAACGTCCAACATCAGCACTATATAGGCTATATTGTGGACGGACACGTCTGACAATTGTATGTGCTGCCACATTATGATTCAGGGCGGGGATACCATGACTCCTGCCTCAAGCGGTCACATTAATTGGTATCAGGAGGAGGAGCAGCAGCAACATCACTTTTTGTAGTACTCAGAAAATTATTTGTAAAACGATTTTTATTATCTTCATTTTTTTCTGAATGTATTATTTGACTATCACCTTTCTCATTTTGTTTTAAAACTGCAGTTACTCCACTCTTTTACTATGAATTTACAACTTTGAGAAATGCTGCTCTCTTCAAATGTGAAGATCAATGCAACCGTGGCTCTGCTGGATGTCAGGACGCATATCATGGTATTATTTTTTGCTTTAGTGTTTGTATGAAATTAATTTTTTTACTGGTTATAATATGCTTTAAAGTACTGGCGCGGGAATTTTATACAAATGATAGCCATTTAGCGAGAGTGTTTCTTAAATGCTGGCAAGAAGCAAAAAGTTTACGTGAAGGCTTGCCAAGTAGCGAGAATGTTACTCAAAGGCTGGTCTTGTATCGAGAATCTTAGAAAAATGTTGATCATGTAGCGAAAATATTACCTAAATGCTGGCCATGTAGCGAGAATGTTAGACAAATGCTGGCTTTGTAACCAGAATTGTACACAACCGTTGTACACCTAGAGGTACTGTATGGCACCCCAGGCTATTCAAACTAAGACGAGGAAGACAAAGCCTGAGATGGGGTGATGAACTTGCACATCAGACCAGTATTAAATTCGATATGAAACAGAAATTTGCATTTACTGGAAGATCGTTGAAGCTGCTCTAAGGTGTGATCCACCTTAGCTAAGTTATTTAATGTTACTTTATTTACCACTGGAAACGTATATTTTCCGTTTCTAACATTGGTATGGTTAAGAACCTGACATTCTACGTGGTTTTCACCGCTTTGTGATTTGCGAAACAACCGCGGTAAGACTGGCGTCAATTCATCGCTGCTCCACTGTCTGAGTAGTGAGGACAGAGGCAGATAGTTTAGCTGGCATTGATCAGGAATAGCCTGTAGAAATTCGGAGATTTAAATCCGTATTAGATTGCTGGTGTCAGGTAGACGTATAAAAAGTCGATACAAAACATTTATCATATAACAACGGGTGGCGTTTACATGTATCGTCGCACCCACGCTACTTTCAAGACCAACTCTTATAGTGCCAAAGTTGAATGTCGAAGACCAGTGGAGTATTTCAACACATGAGGATAGATTTCTGCTTGACCAGCAACCGAGGTCAATTAGTGTAGAACGCTTACGAACTGTTTTTATACCTCAGACTTTGTTATGTGTCCTTATGTCTGTGAATCACTTTCATTGCTTGTGGATAATATTAATAAGTAGCATTCTTAATTTTTAAAAATGTGTTTATTTGTCTTAAACCCACGGCTGATACATAAATGCGTGCCGTATAAAACAGTCTAATCGCCAAAGCATATCAGGGCCGACAGTCAGACATGACCAGAAACGATCATATTTTTAAATAGCAGTAGCAGTAGCGCTAGTAGTAGCAGTGCTTCCGCGTGATAGTGCGATAACGTTAATTCTATTTTTATTTTGCTCTATTCCAGCGAAATCCGAGTGTACCCCTGATCGTACGTTTTGACATGGTTGTGCATTCTGAATTTATTATTGCAATTTTAATATATTTATTATTGTGTAATTGTGTAGATTAAAACTGGATTGAAATCTTTGTAATTTCAGCCCCTTAGAAAGCATACATTAAGTTGCTTTGTGTTATCTTCTTTGAAAAAAAAAACGATACACGTTGTGTTTCCGGTTAGAATTTTAATTCCGTTGCATTTTTAACTTTTGTACAGATTATTTATTTTCTTGCGCAAAACAGTTTCAATTTCCTTATAACATATCAGTGAGACAACACGGATACAAAATTAACAAAAGGGTGTGATAGAGTAATACAAAAACTAAATAAATATTAGTCGAATACTTTTCCGGGTACTGAGAGCTGACACATTTTAGTACGTGTATTGCTATTCGCAAAAAAACGCTTTTCTGGATACCGGATCTGGTTGGGATTTTTTGTGTTGTTTTTTTTGTTTTTTGTTTTTGTTTTCTTTTTTTTTTGTCAAATTGCGTTGTCTACCACAATTTGGAATTTTATTGATTTTACCCTAGTCTTTGTCTAATTTTGATGTTCAAGTTGTACTACGTGCATAGGTGGTAGTCTTTATTACTTGTCAGATTTTAAGTTTTTAAATGGTCCCAGACATGGGCAGAAATCTGAGAGGTCATATCCTTTAGTATAAGGAACAATAAAAGAAAAGCGTCTAATATCACAATTAAACAGCAAATAATATTATAAAAAAGGGAAACGAAACACAGTGTGTAGTGAGTGTGCTAGTGCTACAGTGCACTAGGCCCGAGAGTCGGCCTCCAAATAATTCTGAGCTATCTGGGTTAACAGGCTTGTCCCAGGCTATGTACGCTTTGGTAGAAATTAATTTAGGTTTGTAGTTAATTCTCTTTTTTTTTTCTATGCCTTCGAACGCACAGCGCGAGATCGAACTGACGCAAGTCGCAGAGCGTTGGTCTCCCAATCGGGAGGTCCCTGGTTCAAAACCCACGATTGGTCAAAGAAATATTTGTCTGTTTTCGTCTCACACTGGTTGGATCGGTGTCTGTATAAGGGCCTAGCTACACCAAACTAGGCCAAGCGGGGGTCGTCATTCACATATGGCAAAGTACGCGGTTCTGGTATAATCAACACAAGCAACACAGATGCCAGCCAAAGCTCATGATACCAGGATCAAGATCGGCGATCAGCGGTGAATCGCTCTTTGCACATACACGCGAACCTAGATTCTGGCTTGACCAGCTATCCAGATCAAAGTTTGCCGAGTGGTTATACGCATAACTAAATTTTCAAATATTTCAAAGAAGAAACTTATTTCATAAATCATTTTTATTGTAAACTTATTTTATTACTATGTGCGACTATGTATACTACTAAGGTCTATATTTACAAAGGCATTCTGAACAAAAGTGTGTTTAAAGTTTTGAATCGAGAGCCAGAAAACAATAGCGGGCGTTCAACACAGACTATCACAGATCAAGTTTTGCCTTCCCGTCGCAAAACACAGTAAAACGGTCCGTCAACGAAGCTGTTATCCGTCGTGCGACAGCCGGTTTATCTCCAGGAACAAACAACCACTAAAATGGATCTCTGCATATTGTCTGTGCCTGTCCGGGATGGATGTATGAGTTGGTATAAGCGCTCCTTAATATGTCCAGCGAAGACAAGAGCCTTGATTTCCCCACAATGTGTCTAAGTGGCTACACGTAAAATTGTTTGGCAATAACCTTGGAACCCGTGTACAGTACAGCCTTATATTATAGTTCTGACGCTGGACTTTAAGGAGCTAACCCTTCCCAATTGAACCCAAGATACGGCAAACAACCATCTGTATTCCTTTCCCAGGTTACCAACGTGAATACCCTTGCAAATTTGAAGACTATGAAGACATGCGATCCAAAAGGACCTGCTTCAAGGTCATAAATCGGACTGCTGCACAACAAACGTGGGACATGGCACGCGCGGACTGCAAGTACAGCTACTATGGCGATCTGTATAAAATAAGCGACGCGGAGGAGGACTCCATTATTAGAGGTTTGTTTGATTGTAATCGATAGCCCGATGGAAAAAATGGGTTAAAACACTATTGTACAGCACGGTTCGTAACCTCCTTTATATGACTGTATGGCATTATGGAGTAAGTGTCCCCAAGTGTTATCGTAAGGGTGTGGGGTGAGCGGAGTGTAAAACAAGAGGTCTTTATTTTCTAGGTACATATACTGTGTGAAAATTATCCTACCGTGTTCCTTACTGGCTGAGTCAGTGTCAGTTGAACTGTAGAGTTCTGAGTATGTTTGGGCAGCAAGTAAAAGTGTATATACGTAAATATAGGATCCGTCTACGAGAGCCTGTGTCTCTATCTCTATTTGTCTCTCTCTCTATATCTCTCTTCCCTCCTTTTATTCTCTATATGTCTCTGTCGGTCTATCTGTCTGTCTGTCTGTCTATCTGTCTGTCTGTCTGTCTGCCTGTCTGTCTGTCTGTCTGTCTGTCTGTCTGTCTGTCTATCTGTCTGTCTGTCTGTCTGCCTGTCTGTCTGTCTGTCTGTCTGTCTCTGTCTCTGTCTCTCTCGTCCCCTACTGGTTGGGCCAGTGTTATCATAGTGTGATCGGCTGAGACATGACTCTTGGTATACTCACTCTGTCTATGGCAGCACGTAAAATTGTCAAACATTAGCATTAGGACTTGCCCACAATTTAGTCTCTAGTTATAGTATTGATGTTGGACGCTACTTTACAAACTTAAACTTAAACACAAACAAAATTAAAAACAAGGACTCTTACTCTTCGTCATCCAACGCACTTCAAAGAGTATAGGAGAGTTACAGCACCGTAAGTATAAATTTCTTGGATGTTAATTTTAGCCAACTAAGTGAATATTGTGGTTTTTATTTTTATTAGCTCTAAGAGACTTGATGTTTTTCCTTGCAGAAAATTTATCCCTGTCAAATCAAACAAGCCCATTTTGGATAGGTCTGCACAATCGAAGGTTAAGAAATAATGGCATCAAAGGATACGCTTGGCTTGATGATGATTTTGTTGTAAGTGTAAACGATTCAGATACCTCCTCTTCCTATCTCAACTTGCTCTCCCTCCATCTATCTCATCTTGTTCTCTCTCTTTTATCTCATTTTGCTCTCTCTCTTTCTATATTTTTTACTCTCTCTCTCATCTTGCGCTCTCTCTATCTCTCTTTCTATCTCATATTGCTCTTTTCCTATCTATCTCATAGCTATTTCCCTATTCATATCATATTGCGCTTTGCCTCACTACCTCATCTTGTTCTGTCTGTCTGTCTGTCTGTCTGTCTGTCTGTCTGTCTCTCTCTCTCTCTCTCTCTCTCTCTCTCTCTCTCTCTCTCTCTCTCATCTCTTTTCTCATATTTCTGTTTCCCTATCTATCTCTCTCTCTCTCACTCTCATATTTATCTGTATCCCGTCTCTCTCATTTTTTTCAACTATCTCCTAGCTAATGTTGGCTCTCTCCCATTCTATCTTATCTTGCTCCCCCCCCTCTCTATCTATCTCTCTCTCTCTCTCTCTCTCTCTCTCTCTTTCTATTTCATGTTGCTATTTCTCTATCTATATAATCTTCAGAGTCGCGTTGATCGTTAGGCTGGAGACGCTGTGTTTTAGGGCCCCGCGCCTCAAGGGGTTCCGCGCAGGCAAATGCAACGTTTAAAATGCTTTTTAAGACGCAAAAATATTGCCCTCTGGTTTCTGTTGGTCTTTGCGTTTGTGTTGCTGTTGTTTTTACAGTTGTTGTTGCTGCTAATGGTGTGTTCATCAGGATTGAAGACATTATTTCTTCGTTACGTCACTAAATCTGATCTACATGCAGCAGAAAGGTTTGTAACATTAATTCAATGGAAACACACGAAGCAGCTTCTCTCACCACAGAAATTTTGACAGCTTTGGACAAATTTGGACTGGACCTTCGAAACTGCCGTGGTCAAAGCTACGATAATGCTATAAACATGGCTGGACGCCTCAGTGGTGTAAACGCCCGCATCAAACAGATGAATGCCAAAGCATCCTTTGTCTTCTGTTCGGCTCATTCTCTAAATCTTCATGGTGTTTGTGTAGCTGAATGTTGCGTAGGAGCAGCAGCGTTTTTCAGATTCGTCCAAGCATTGCACAACTTCTTCTCAAGCTCTTTACATCGTAGGGGCTTGTTTGTAAAATGTATCTATGGTCCAACACCCAAAACATTACCAGGAACTAGATGGTCTGACCGACATGATGCAACAGTAGCATTAAAATCCAACTTCAAAAAGATTTTATTATTACTGCTTGGCATCTCTAGTGGCATGAAAGTATCTCCCCAAACGCTTGGTTAGGCGTTATCCCTGCACCAAAAGATGAAACTTTTTTATTTGCTGTGTTTGTTTTGGGAACAAGTTCTGGCACGCCTTAACACTGTCAACAAAACACTTCAGAACCTACCACTCAACCTGGGAGTGGTACACACGGTTTACGATTCTCCAACTGCTTTCTTAACAGGAATATTTCGAGAGAATCGAACAATCGCCCATACATTTCGTCGACGTTTCTTCCTACCAATACAAACCTATTGTAAAGCTGAAGTACTTACACGACGATGTTGAAACTGTTTTGTCGCACTGACAGTTGTGTAGAATAAACACCTCACTTGTCATCGTTCACTACCTTTTGTCTGAACTTGGAAAGCGAGGAGACATCTACAAAACTCTGGCTCAAGATTTTGCATTCTCTTTTATCTTCAAAAAGAGCCTGCCACAAGCATTCGAGTCACAGCATATCGTATTCAGTAGCAATTATGAGGACGACATAGAGCCATCATTTCCACTCAGGACATGTCAACTGAGCATTTTAGTCTGAGGATGCGCTTTCTCTTCCCCGGCTCCTTCAAGTTCAAGATCTGCACGAAAGTGGTAAAACAACAACTTTCTCAAATGTAGAGATCGCACTGAGGCTCTTTCTCACAATGCTTATCACCAACGTAGAGGGTGAAAGATCCTTCTCTTTACTGAAACGAGTGAAAAGTAGACTGCGTTCAACGATGGGACAAGAGAAACTAAGCGGCCTATCTCTCTTGGCGATTGAATCTGAAATGACAAAATCTTTAGACTTTATAGTAATATCTCGAGGCATTTTGCCCGGAGAAATAAAAAAGATATGAGTTTTCATAATGTGCTGTGTACTGATGTTTACATGAAGTAATCCACACGAAGGAAAAACATGGATAGGTTTCGGTTGTCTAGTACTTTGTAACAGAGGCAAACTCCAAAAATCCTAAAAATCTAAAAATATTAGAAAAAACTCACGAAATACAGACAAATGATAAGAAAATTGTTCTCTGCTGGATTCCCAGCCATGTTGGAATTGAAGGAAATGAAATGGCCAGGAAATTCTCAGTCAAGACGACGAGACCAGAAGGTGGTACTCGATCAAGTCCGACTTGGACATTCTCATCTTACTCACGCCTTTCTATTGAGAGGTGAAGAGCCTCCACTGTGTCAAACCTGCAACTGTCAATTGTCCATTAGTCACATTCTGGTTGATTGTCCAGTTTTTTACCGGGAAAGAAATTTGTACCTGGCTTCCAAGCCACTAGAGAGCATAATTATTTACTTATGTTAGTCCTCAGCGTCTTATGTATCTGAAGGACATTGTTGTTTATAATAATATTTAATTGTGATATTCCTACACATGGTTCTTTTAAACTACTGTATATACCCTTCACTTTTAAACAAACCTTTTACGCACAATTTCTATGCTTTTATTACTCTGAGAGATAAAGGAGTCACCGTTTCTACTAGTATAATGCATTAACTGTCCTAGGACATCATGGGCAGAACATAGCCGTTACCGTGCTGACATGCCGTAAAAACAACCCACTCTCTCACTTACTCACTTGTAACAGAAATAGAAATTAAATTATTGCTTGATGGCTATGGGTAGGCCTACATCTATTTCTAAACACGTTTTAAAGTATAGTTTTGTATCAGCACGGGGTTGCGATGCGGTAGTAGTATCATCAACGTCATGGAGGGGCCCCGCGGCTCATGGACAGCATAGGGTCCCGCACTAAGTTAACGCGGCTCTGCTGGTCTTGCTCTCTAATCTACTTTGGTAAGTACGAGTCATTTCTTAAACCATACATATCGACGGTGTCATGCTCTAACCGCGTAACTGGAAAATTTGAAAAAAAATTTTTTATAGCCGAGGATAGCCGAAAACCCTATGCGGGGGTTCCCCTTTCATATGGAACGTCAATTCCTACTATAAATAGCCTTTTTCATCACGTGCTCTAATATCATGTGACAAAAATTCCCGCCATCTCTCTGTCTAACCACGCAACTGAACGGAGAAACACTCAAGTTGGAAATGTGCTTATTTACAAACAAATAGCACTCAAAAGGTAAGTTTTCATGCATTTTTAACTATTTCAATACTTCATTAAGTTTTATGCTATGTTTAATGTAGTTTGTACCAAAATATTATGATTTAAAACGTGTTTTTGTTAGAAACATTCAGTTACACGTGCAACAAATGATGAGATTTGTCATTCTAATCGCGTATCTGGAATGTTTTGAATAGACATGACATGATGCGTCCCAAGTCGGTGCAGGGAGCGTTCAGTTACGTGGTTATACAATAATGTTTCTATGTTATTATTGTAAACATGTTGGTAGCTTGATACACGTTTGAGCTATTTCCTTATGAGCCCAAAGTTTGGAATTTAATCAAATTATAATTAGTATCACGATATGAACAAAAAAAAGTACAATATTGTTTGTACAGATGATATACGCATTATTCTCTAACTTGTTGCAAGAATTGCAATCAAAATAAATTGATACATCTTATTGTGTGTTTTACAGCATTGCAATGGATGAACAACATGATTTCCATCTACATCAAAATGATAATGACAATCATGGCCCCGATGGACAACAGCCCCGTCGTCATCAGCAGCAGCAACAGCAGCTAATAGCATTAAGTTCCGATGATTTTTGTAAGTGGCTTTCATTTGTTTAAATCATTTTATTATGTCTAGTGTAATTTGCCTGTTTATTTGTGGGGTCAAACGTCACTTTTAACACCTAATCCATATCAGCGACAGGGTTATTTTTTAACATGTCTCGCTCACAGTACACGTACACTAAGACAACCAGTCTTTGTACTGTTCTCATAATGAGGAGCGCTTTACGACACAGCTGCTTAAGTAGCTATTTTAAATCCTGGGCACGAACTAACTATAGAGTAGTCCTTGGTTTTGGGATTGAATCGGTCGAGACTCAAACCCACACCTCCGTGACCGAAAGTGCTTTCACAATTGATCTAACGAGACAGTCTGTGAGGTTTGAGCCTGCAAGTAGTCTATAGAGTGAAGTGCACTAATTCAACTTATGAAATTATCTTATTAAATAGTAATAAATAATGTCAGACATCATCATTACCATCATCATCATTAATGGTTTCATAATTTTTCTGTTTTGTCTTTTATGCAGTTGTTTTTTTTTTAATGATCAATTAATCTAAATTATACCAATGCCAAATCATAAGACTTTGTCAAATATTTCATTCACACAGGCAAGCAGACGCCCACCAATTCAAGAATGCTGACAGTACTTCCAAATGCTGAACAGGGATGCAGTGGTCACGGAAATAACTTGCCAGAGGCACCAAGATGTTTTTCTGCCAGAAAGTCTAGGTTGATAAGAATGAACCCATTTAGTCGTAGCTCAAAAATGATATCACTATCTTTAGGGAGTAAGAACGTGACAGACAATGTAGAGTCCAAGGGTAGGGTTGATGTACTTGATTTCGAAGCCAATTACTGAAGAAGCAAAACATGCAATACAAAGAAAACTAAAATTATGCTTAATCTTAGGAAGTCTGTAGAACGATATAGAAATACAATCTTGAAACTATTTTGGAAATGAAATAACAAGTTGATATGAGAATGCGTGGGCCCTTTTGGGTAGGTATGATAAATAGAAAGGATAAAAAAATAGTAACGCCATCCAGACCACAGACGACGCAAATGGATCATATTTTATATACATATATCATCATCATCAGAAACATTGTCAGAAGTAACGCGATTCAGACCACAAACTACGCAAATGGATATTTATATACATATATCATCATCATCAGAAACATTGTTAGAAGTAAAAGAATTAAAGATGATAACTATGATGATGACTTTTATTGAATTTTTTTTAAAGAGAAAAATTAGATTGAACAATTGTAAGTTGCTTATTTGTCAACGATGAACAGTATTATCATGTATGAAAATCTGAAAACGTTCCACAGTGTGTTGAACATTGTGCCATAGAACCATTTATAATTGTGTACATATTTATAAGATGTCTTTCAAGAAATCTATTGTTCCTTATATATCTGGAAAACAGAAATTACAGTACGAGTTTTTACGAAACCCATTGCGTAATGTTTGACTGATTTAAGCCCTGTTCTCCATGAATTTTGTCTCAAGGAGATCCTAGAGGATTATAACTTCAAAAACTTGTTTCTGAAGTTCTGGACCTTTATCAGTAGGCCCTATGCCTAAAGATATAGCTAAGGTACATAATAATGATGATTTTTAGAAAATGGAATGCTTTGTTGGGAAGGTAAGGAAATTAAATATTAGCAATATTAAAGAAATGTTGATGGATTTTATATTTTTAAAAAGTTATTTTTGACTTTTTAAAAAAATATTTTAAACTCCCATAAGGCGCCCTGTCAGGCAGATTCGAACCTCGCACCTCCAGGTCGCAAGTCTAGAGACCTACCCGGTGGCAGCCATCTGCCAGCGTCTCTGCAGATCACGTGTTGGTCTGCTGACTCTCGTAAGAGCCTGCTCAAACTGACAATACCGAACACATTATTATAGTCACCGTTGATACCGACGGACTGCCATTACACTTATTACAATAACCACCCACTGAACCATCCTAACCCCCTGCTTAACGCCCTCTGCCCCGCCAGCCCGATTACCCGGGCGACCGGCACTGTCCTGGAGGCTCCCGCCTGGACACAGACACCCGAACATCGGCTTCCAGATGGCTCTGAACTGCTCCAGCCTCATGGACAAACACGCCCAGATCAGGTTTGAGATCGCCGAGGGCTCTTACGTCACGGAGGTTGACAACAGCAGCGACGACTATGGCGGGATCCAATTCGTTATAACAGAAGGTGTTTGTTCAATTTTTTTTTCAGCTTTTGTCCCATAATAAATAAAGTTGAACCAAAGTCCTGAAATGTATTTCGTCCATGAAGAAAGCTCTTCCAGGCTCCCAATGGACGATCCCTTACGGCGAGTAGCGTCTTACACTTTTATTTGATGATACACCTGAACAGTTTTAACTAAGTTAGAATGGTGCTATCACGAAATAACGGTTAAAACCACTTTTAAATTCGTTTTCTTTCTTTTAAATATTTTGTTATGGTTTTAATATTTCGACATGTGGTTTTAACTTTTGTTTATATCGTAAGCCTTGTTGATCTCAAATTTTGGACTATTGCTTTGGTCAGTGACCAGTTTTGACACCCGTAGGCTACCTTTGGTCGTAAACTAGTGATTCCAGCGACATTTTTCGTCCATGAAAAATTATCGGTTTATACCAAAGCAAATTCAAACAGCTGTTATACTGCATTGAACTTCTGTTCATTGATCAGCTTTTAGATATGTGGTTTTCATATACTGCTTCGTAAAAATCTGTAACTAATTCTGTGTAATCGTTAAACCTATACATCTCTGCCATTTCCTCTATAATTCCTGCTGTGAATACCAAGTCATATCATTATTTTCTTTTCCGATTGAAATATATATTTTTCTGGTATATGAAAATACTTATACTAAGTATTTATGTAATGTTTTGGAGTTATATTGTAAATTTCAAGTACTGTAAAAAGATGAAACACTCAAAAAAGATATATAATGCCAATATGAATCGTGTAGATATGACATTTAATGTTTGATACATTTGTGCATAATTATGGAGATAAATGTTGATAACGTTGTCTTTGCTGCGGATATTCAAACACTGTTAAATTCAGAAACAGCACCTGCTGGATAGTGGATACCGGCCTACTCCTTCACGTGTGAATTTGTTCCATCCAATACCAGACGGCCGATACGTTGACGTGGAGAACCGGTGCTTCCTGAGGTCAGCAGCCACCATGCGTGTCAAAGTAACGGCACTGCTGTTCAACGTCACCATATCCTGCTGCTGGCATCGGCTCGGCTGGGATCCTGTCTGTTCTGACGGTTTAGCAGTCCATCCTCGATGTAAAGAACCGTCTTAAGCCACTAATATAATAGTCAGTACCACCTTTAACAACCAATATCTATATAAATTTAGGATCTAAAATTTCAGATCTACCTATAATATCTATAAGTAGATCTGGATTTTTTTTTTGTGTTTTTACGCAGTGGTTGGAAGTAGGCTTTTAGTGAAAATAACCGAACAATGATTGTGCTGTGTGGAATTAGAACATTCGTTTCGTACCGAATCGCATTCCCACTTAAAGAGAGCAAGGTTTATATGACTGGACCACTAATATCCCTAAATCTAAATCTAGTTTATAACATCTATATAAGCCAATATCATGATCTCAGGTACCAGACACTTAAATAGGTAGAGTTTAGAATTGAAGAATTTTTAATTTCTCACTTTGCCTCCTAAATGACCGTATAATATATCCTAGGGCTCTTTGGAAAATCTAATAGATTAGGAAGAAATATACTGATGGCATGAATCTGGGTAACGCAAATAGAAGACACGGGAAGTACGTACAGCGTCTAGGGTAAGCTTAAAGCTTGTCCATATATAATCATGCTAATAAAAGTCTTCAGAAGACTTGTACTTACGTCCCATAAACATCACTTTACGTTTGAGTAAGCTCATCAAGAAAGATACTTGAATAATGCTCAATTGTGCACCTTATTCTAGTACCGGCAAGTCCAAAACATCCAAGACATTCATTGATTCCTTTCCCATTAAAAACAAGTTTATTCTTTTGGTTATATCAAGCACTTGGATAGTTCTTTGATTTGTTTCCTAATAAACTGTTTTATTTCTTACTGACTTGAACTAGAGGCGTCTTTTGTTGTTTACTTAAGTATTTTTAATCCTTTATCTTTGAGTGGGAGGCGCCTTTAGCTGAGTCGAGGAATGCTCTTGGCAGACTTTTATGGAAGGTGTTAAGATCAGATCCCAGTTTATGCATTTGTCGCCTTGAATTATTTCACAAACCTAGAAGAACGCCAACTAATCAAAAACTATATAATGAACAACGTGTATTATCAGCGATATTTATAATCATAATTAACCATAATTTACAACATAATATGTCTTCTCATCCTCTCAACTTTATCGCATGTTTATTCATCTACCTATACGCCCTCTCCTTTCCTCCCCCCCCCCCCCAGACCTACCCAAGCGTCCGGTGATGAATGTGCTAAGCCACAACCTGCTAAAGGTGGGAACATACCTGATCGCCGACTGCTCGGCCTGTGTGGGAAGCGATGGTCAGCTGACCTGGTTGTGGATCGACCAGGACAAACAGAAGGAGTGGACCAGTCACTTCCGAAGCACAGATCACAACTTCTTTGACCCATGGGATATAACCCTCACGGAGGCTGAGGAAAAACACGGTGGCTAGTCCAGTACACTAAATTATTTATTATACTTATGAAAATTGATATGTAACGTATGTAAACTGATAGCGCCAAAATCACGCGTCCTTCAGAACAAAGACAAGAAAAAAAATAGACCTATTCGCAAATAAAGAAACAGTTATTTTTTACTTTGACTGTATATCTATATATATAATTATTGTCTTCGTCTCAAACTTAGACATGCGATCAAAACCAAACCGCTCCACCCTAAAATCCCAAATTTTACAGTAAAATTACAAATGGGCGAGACAATTTTAGAGTCATAAAACTAATAACATCAATCAACTTGTAATTTATCAATGTTATCAACCATAATTATCAATCCATCTTATTTGCACCGCGACTACCGGCCGAAAATCTATTGAATAGTTAGAGAAAAAATGAGGTGTGCTTCAACAGTAAAAAGTTAAAAAATTTCACACATGCATGGATTGTAACGTAAATGGAGTTAACCCTTCGATTGGCAAGGATATAACCTACTAGGCCTAGGCCTATCTGGATGTGAATCTAGATATAAATAGACATA
The DNA here is from genome assembly GCA_003991915.1 of Elysia chlorotica. Taxonomy (NCBI): domain Eukaryota; kingdom Metazoa; phylum Mollusca; class Gastropoda; family Plakobranchidae; genus Elysia; species Elysia chlorotica. The sequence goes on from RQTK01001575.1 coordinate 37,569, forward strand.
CTAGTTTTGTTCTTATTCTTTTTGGGAATTTAATGCTCATTTTTGTGCCCATCCCGATTGACTCTAAATGTAGTAGTGATCATTAAATGTAGTATGATCATTAAATACGATTGTACTTAATGATTTATAAGTTCAAAGAAAGGAGTATCAACTTGATTTTTCTAATAATCACTTATAAAAATTTTTTAAAAAAAAAAAAATTTTACTGTGCACACATTACCGTTTTCTTAGAATGCTTGGTTATTTATGAAAACAATGTATGATCTGTAAATGGAAGTAGGTGTGTAAGTTTTCTTATGACTAATAAACAATGGCGAAACAAAAGATTATATAGTGTAATCAAAAGCAAAAACGAGAAAACAAACCAAGTGTTTACACTGGCGTTCTTTGCGCGTTTTTTCAGCTAGGTAACTCGTTGTGAATACATTTTCACTTTGTAAAGGTACAGATTCTGAAGAAACACTAATTTGAGTTTTACCACTGCAAATTCATCTGTAATCCTTCAACCTCGCCCATCCCAATATCTCCACGAATCGCGTGGGTTCACTAGTTAGACAATACAGCTTAAGTATGTTGTCATTAAGAAAAGTTTCAAATTCGTTTTTATTAAACCGAAAAAAAAAACGAAAAACACTTTCTAGCCCTTTGCCATTCTTGAAGAATCAACAACTAAATAAGTGTATAGTGGGGCTTAGTAAATAATTTTCCAGAAAAAGAAATAAAAAACACACACACACACACACACAATCTTACTTGCCTCGTTTCCTGGAATAAAATAATTTAAATCCATTTGTGTTGCGCTTCAAGATTGTGAGATTAAAATTGGCAGGGCAGTTTGTTTCTTTGGTGCATCAAAATGGATACCAAAAAGACTTTCAGACCAAGTTTCTCATGGTTTTTGGGCCCGTTTTTGTTTGGGGCAGCGGGTTAGGGGTGGGGGGATGGGGTAGAGCTGAACATTTTGAATTGGCAGTCGTGCTGGTACACGTATTAAAGTCGATACATAAGGGCCTTCAAAGATTTTTTGTGTGTATTAGTATTAATCAGGTGCAGCAAGAAGTGGTTATTGAGATGGGTTTTTTTCCTACTAGTTAGGTCTAATATTACAATGCCACAATACATAAGTTGTAAGTTGTTATTTCTTGTTAGTGTGTTGATTTTTATATCTACTTTTGCTTTCACTTGTTTTAAGGCGTTATTTTCAAAGCTCGCCGGCTGTGTACAGCTTTATGGAAACCCACAATGTAACTTATGTACGGTGCCATTTTTTGTTCAAATTTATTGCAACAACTGTGCTCAATGAAGACAACATTCAATAGCAATTATGAATACATTTTCAAACATTCATTTATACATTGGTTTGTATCGAAAGGCTTAGCTGCAGAACAGTGCATATTCATTTAGTCATTTAAATTTTAATGTTGGCAATGCAAGACGTTCTCAAAAGGGAGCTTTTCGTAGACTCTTAATAAGCCTAATGCTTATTCTCTTCTACCTTTAAAGCTGACCATATTACAACAATTGTATGGACAGGTGAGTTTTAATAAAAATTATGTATTGACAGGTGAGTTTAAATATCATGTTGTCATCATTTGAGTTTTCACAACTTAAAGATTATTTTGGTAACTTTGTTATTTTTCTTTACTTATAAGCGTTTTTGCTTTCGTTATGTTTAATTTTCTGTTGTTCTAGAAACCTTTTTCGTAGTAGTAGTAGTAGTAGTAGTAGTAGTAGTAGTAGTAGTAGTAGTAGTAGTAGTAGTAGTAGTAGTAGTAGTAGTAGTAGTAGTAGTAGTAGTAGTAGTAGTAGTAGTAGTAGTAGTAGTAGTAGCAGTAGGAGGAGGAGGAGGCAAAGGAGGAGTAGCGGTGGTGGTGGTGGTGGTGGTATTAATAGTAGTAGTAGTTGTTGTTATGTTTGTTGCTATTGTTGTTATTGTTGTTCCAGTATCAGTAGCAGGAGGAGGAGGAGGAGGAGAAAGAAGGAGAAGACGCGATGGAGCAGATGGATTAGGAGTGCACCTACTGATTTGCAGGGCCCTAGCCGATTCGTGTGCACAAGCAAAATGTAAAATAATATTCTTGACCCTTACGCGGTAAAAAGCGACATACACACACATACTCAAACGAACATTGTATATTTCTATATTCTAATTGCAGTATACGCGCGTCTGCTATGCGGGCCACTAATTGTTTCAAAGTTCAGAAGACAGATGAATGAAGAGTTGGACAGAACTGTGCTCGTGTGTCGGTCTTCCAACCCAGACACTGAGGTTGTCAACCCAGAAGATGTGACTGTCCATAGCGCGGCGATAACGGGTACATGTTCATAACATTAGTACAATATACAATAGTAGTTTGATCAAACTGCAGTCTTCTGACCGTTAATCTGGATCGGACAACAAAAAAGCATGATATCATTCCAAAAAGTTATGTGAAAAAAAAACAACAATTGTAAAGCAAAAAGTTTGAAAGAATTTTTTTAATGTACATATTTGTTTTATTTTGAAGTAATAGACTAAATGCCGTTAAATAGTGTTTAAATTGAGCATCATAACATACATACAATCTACTCATAGGGGACGGGAATGTATAGACCTATACACGCTATAATTTATGATGTACAGTAGATAGTATCATCGCTATTCACAATTTTTGCTATTATAACTATTTTTAATGATGCTGATGATAATAATAATAACAATGAAGAGAGGAACACAAATATTAATGAACCAAGATTAGTAAACATCATCCAGGGAAACATGAAAAAAAAAAGAAACAAATAAAATTGAGTTCACAGGTTTTGTGAAAGTCAGGGCAAAAAGATATGAAAAAAAAAAACCTTTAAGGGTCTTGCTCAGAGGATATATTTTTTCTGCTATTGTTTCTTATATATGCAAACAAATTTTTTTTTTTTTTAATTGTTGGGCAGTGAGAGGCTAAAAGCTATACGGGGGGTGTTCACTATGTTCTTAGCATGACAATGAAGGAATAATCTCAGAGACTTAAAATTTGGCACACTTACATTTATTTCTCTACATAGTCACCCTGCATAGTTACACATTTCTGCCACCTGTCCTTGACCTTCAAAAGTCCTTGAGAGTAAAATGTGTCATTTTGCGCTTGAAACCACTCTTCCACAGCAGAAATCGCATCTTCAATGTCTTCAAAACGGCGCCCTTTTATGGATTTCTTAAGGTTTGGGAACAGACAGATGTCTGGTGGAGCTAAATCCGGTGAATATGGTGGATGGGGAAGAATTTCATAGCCACACTGATCAGCTGTCTCAACGGCTTGTTGTGCTCGCTGGGCAGGAGCGTTATCATGCAAAAGCAGGGCTCCGTTTCGAAGCTTTCCCCGTCTTCTTCTTACTCATTCAGATCTCAGTCTTTTTAGCAACCCTGAATAATACTCTCCAGTGATTGTTTTCCCCTTTTCCATGTAGCCAGTCATTATGATGCCCATACAGTCCCAGAAACAAGACAGCATGACCTTGCCACTTGATTGTGTGACCTTTGCTTTCTTTGGTGGGGGCGATGAGGGTCTTTTCCATTGCATAGACGCGTTTTTCGGCTCTGGATCGAATTGATAGATCCAAGTCTCATCCATGGTTACAATTTTCTGAAAGAACAAGTCGTCATTTGCTTCTAACCGAAGAAGATGTTTGCAACAATCAGCCCTCTCTTTCTTCTGATCAGCGGTCAATAACCTTGGTACCCATCGAGCTGCGACCTTGTTCAGATTGAGGTGATCATGAAGAATCTTTTCAACGGAACCTACGGTGATCCTGGTTTCACTTGCTAACTGTTTGACTGTTATTCGTCTGTCCTGCTTTACTAGTCCCTCCACAGTGGACACGTTTTTCTCAGTCACAACAGATGTTGGCCGGTCTTCGCGAGGTTCATCCATCACTGACAAAAAGCCACAGTGAACTTTCTCACCCAATTAGTCACCGTACTGTAGTAAGGGCACTTTTCAGCATAAACTTCTACCATCTGTTGATGAATTTCCGTGGGGGTTTGTCCTTTTAAGTGAAGGAATTTGATGACAGAGCGATATTCAACGGCCTGCATGGCAGACAATTTGTAAACAACAAATGACAACTTCCTAGGGGTTGTTTTACTTGGTGCGCTAAAAGGTGCAGAAAAAAAATTCCGATTTTCCCCAAATTTTGCATGCCATGTTCAACATAGATGATCTAGCTACCCACAAAATTTCTTTACTCTAGTACAACTGCTTCAAGGTCAAGCTAAGGACATAATGAACACCCCTCGTACATACATTGAAATTGTACGTACATGGCATTGTTATAATGTACAATGCACCAATGATAAAAAGTGCATATTAAATACAGTTATAAATTGTAAAACTACGCCAGAAACAGTACGTGCATTATAATGAATTGGTATAATATATACTACGTATATTATCATTACAAAGGTGTACTTAACATTATAAAAATATTAAGTACGTAACCTGTGCAGCAGTTCACTTAACAATATTCCAGAAATAATACGTACATTCTAAATACAGTAGTGCATTATAATAAAATGTGCCAGAAAAGGTACGTACGTCATAATAATATGCAACATAGCAGATATAATACGCACATCATCATTACACTAGTACACTTTACAATACACTTGAAATAAGATTTACATTCTGAGTACAAAAGCACTTTCTAAAATGTATCAAAAATAACACAACTGAAGTAAAGGAAATAAAAGTAAATCACCATAGTGGTTCAATGTCAGGTACACCATTCATACACAGTTACAATAAACACTGTACTGGAAGAATAATACCTGCTAATTCTGCAACACTACACTGGGAATTAATGGCTAATGGCACAATTGTCTCCATCTGGTCCTTAGATGTGCAGTGTCTCCCAAGTGTAAAATAGTTCAATAAACAACTATTATTCATTTTCTATTATTTTTATTAAATCACTTTGTATATTTTGAAAATTTTTTTTATTAATCTTAAAACGCTTTTTATTTTTTCTTTATTTACTCGCAGTTTACAGCGTTGAAGATTCTCAGTGGGAAGGTCAGTAGTAATGTAAACAACTTGAATTATGTTCGTTGCGTTGAACTGATAATTTTGTTTTCACGTGTATTGAAAATAATTAAAAAAATTTCTACGAAATACGAAGGAACAAGAAAACACGCTGATCGCATTTATAAAATTTTACATAATCTCTATAGATTTCCACCGAAAAAAGTAAAACATTATCTCATTAAGAATTTAAAAAACCACAACTGCATGTTTTGCATTGTGTTGATTTCTAGTAATTTTGTTGCTTCTAGACTCCTTTCGTAATTAAATTCGCAAAGCTTCTATTTTTTTAAGTTGAGCGCCTGTTATAGTATGATTCAAAGCTGGTAGACTAGGAATATTACTTTTTAAAATGTTTCTGATAGCATTATACGTTGCAATGGTAGATGTCAATACATGTATTAAATATTGCATTGATATAGAAAGTACTATTGTCTTCTGAACGAAATAAATGCTATCAACTAGTTTTCATTTGCTTAATATCTGAGCCCATCCAGCGTTACTCTTGAAAGAGAGAGAGGGGCGAAGCGGCACAAGTTGGTAGAGCGAAAAAAAATTCTTTTGTCGATTTTGCCCAAGACTGGTTGGGTTGGTGCAGGTGTAATATGCGGCTCAGACAAGAGTCTTGTTATTCCTGCAGTCTCTCTCTCTCTCTCTCTCTCTCTCCCCCCCCCTCT
>RQTK01001575.1:46239-56239 GCA_003991915.1 Elysia chlorotica
AGAGAGAGAGAGAGAGAGAGAGAGAGTGTTTGCTAGGATTGACCCCAGCCAAAGGAGAAGGAGTGGGCCAAAGAGATGTGTTGGTGAATGACAGCCCGCAGCCTGGTTCACCTCAATCGCCAGGATCCAACCTCCACCCTTACGGGACGCACCTCGCGGCAAACAAGGTGCCCAATAGTCGGGTAAGAAGTAGAGGGGATGGAGGATAAGAGGCAAAAGACAAGATGATAGGCGCATGAAAGAGAGCGGGACAGAAGACATAGCAAGATAAAGAGATAGGGCCTGTCCTTAGCAGTCTTTTATTGTGTTACGCGCGACAGGTAGGCGGTGGTAACCATTCTTTACACCCCTCCGAATGAGGGCCCCGTTACCACACGGGCGGGGTCACGTCTGGCACCACACAGTGTGATGTGCAGCGGGATTTATTAAAAATGATGGTTGGATTACTGGCTCAGGGAGCATGGAGCACACAATCCGGTCTGCTTCAAAGTTGAGCTGTTTTTTTAAGCGGCGAGGCTATATCGTGAAAATTTGAAGATCTGCCATAGAGAGAGAGAAAGAGAGAGAGAGAGAGAGAGAGAGAGAGAGAGAGAGAGAGAGAGAGAGAGAGACTGCAGGAATAACAAGACTCTTGTCTGAGCCGCATATTACACCTGCACCAACCCAACCAGTCTTGGGCAAAATCGACAAAAGAATTTTTTTTCGCTCTACCAACTTGTGCCGCTTCGCCCCTCTCTCTCTTTCAAGAGTAACGCTGGATGGGCTCAGATATTAAGCAAATGAAAACTAGTTGATAGCATTTATTTCGTTCAGAAGACAATAGTACTTTCTATATCAATGCAATATTTAATACATGTATTGACATCTACCATTGCAACGTATAATGCTATCAGAAACATTTTAAAAAGTAATATTCCTAGTCTACCAGCTTTGAATCATACTATAACAGGCGCTCAACTTAAAAAAATAGAAGCTTTGCGAATTTAATTACGAAAGGAGTCTAGAAGCAACAAAATTACTAGAAATCAACACAATGCAAAACATGCAGTTGTGGTTTTTTTAAATTCTTAATGAGATAATGTTTTACTCTTTTCGGTGGAAATCTATAGAGATTATGTAAAATTTTATAAATGCGATCAGCGTGTTTTCTTGTTCCTTCGTATTTCGTAGAAATTTTTTTAATTATTTTCAATACACGTGAAAACAAAATTATCAGTTCAACGCAACGAACATAATTCAAGTTGTTTACATTACTACTGACCTTCCCACTGAGAATCTTCAACGCTGTAAACTGCGAGTAAATAAAGAAAAAATAAAAAGCGTTTTAAGATTAATAAAAAAAAATTTGGAATTCGTGTTCAGCATCTCCTTCTGGAAATCGACTTTGACACTAACTCTATTCAAGAAGACAAATTTTCGAAAATCCCTCCCTGGACGCTGGAAAGACCAGGAAGCATTCTTGACCTGGCAGCTCTCTATGGTTAAGGACAAAACCCCTCCAGAGGTATATAGAGAAAAGTTTGAACAAATCATAGAAAATCATTCTGATCACTATCTACTTTTCACTGACGGGTCTAAAGATGAGGCCTGTGCCGGAGCTGCCTGCCACTCATCCTCAGCAGATAAATGCTGCGGAGTGAATGCGAAGGCGTCCATATTTACTGCGGAGGCAGTGGCCCTGTGCATGGCACTCGACACTGTCTCTACATTAAGAAAAGACAAATTTTTAATCCTCTCTGATTCGCTTTCTTTGGTGAAAGCGGTGGGGGAGGCAAATCCCAGAAATCCTAGGATTCTCAAGGTGATAGAGCGTATTCACGAAATTCAGACGGGTGGTAACAGAATTGCTCTCTGTTGGGTTCCCATCCACGTCTATATAGAAGGTAATGAAATGGCTGACGAACTCGCCAAAATTGGGCTTGAACTTGAACCTACTCAGTTGCAAATACCAGCATCTGATGTTAAGCCAATTATACACACGTTTATAAAAGAAAACTGGAAGGCGCGATGGAACAATATGACAACCAACAAATTGCACTGTGTCCAACCACATTTAGGTCACTGACCAGGAATCTCTCAGGCAAGACGACGAGACCAAGTGGTACTCGATCGAGTCTGACTTGGACATTCTCATCTTACTCACGCTTTTCTACTGAGAGGTGAAGAGCATTCACCTGCAGCTGTCAATTGTCCATTAGTCACATTCTGGCTGATTGTCCGGCTTTTTACCGGGAAAGAAATGTGTACCTGGCTTCCAAGCCTCTAGAGAGCATATTTACTTATGTTAGTCCTCAGCGTCTACTTAGGTACCTGAAGGACATTGATGTATATAATAAAATTTTACTGTGATAATCCTACACATGGATCTTTTAAACTATTGTAGATACCCTTCACTTTTAGCCAAACCTTTTACGCACAATTTTTATGATTTTACTACTCAAAGAGATAAGGAAACACCGTCGCTACTAGTATAATGCATTAACTGTCTTCGGACATCATGGGCACAACATAGCCGTTACCGTGCTGACATGCCGTAAAACAAACTCACTCACTCTCGCCAGACGTGACCCGACTGCTGGCCATGCTGCTGGTGCTGCTGCTCCTCCTCACACTGCCCATCTGTCTCTGTGTGATGCTGAGAGTGCCCCTCGCAAACAAGAATACAAAGAAGAACAAAAAGAAGGAGAAAGGGAAACGAGCGACAGTGGTCAATAGTAAGTTAATGTTACATAGACTTTAGCATGGTTGGAAATTACCTTCAATGATAATGTTGTTCTTTTTTGAATGCCCATATCTACTGGCTTTTTTTTTTTGCAAGATAGTATTTCATTTGTGTGATGTGCATGGAGTCTGTATACAAACCTACTATTAGAGCAGCCGTTTCGGCACCAGCGCTTATACAAAATCGAGGCTATTTTTGTATAGATTGGCTAATCCAAACTAAAACCAGAGAGTATCACTGTTTGAAATGATCAGGTACAAGAGCATCAATAGCGGAAGATGTTTTGTGTCGGTTCCATGTTATTGAGCACAAGACCCATAGTTAAATTCCCATCGATGTAGGTACTTTGTCTTTTCTTTCAATGCGTTGAAATATATATGTAGATAATAAGATGTACAGCCGATATTGGTTGAAAACTGTGGTCTTAAAACATAAGATCAGCTGAATATGTGTGTGTGTGATGGCCTATGTGTGTGTATTGTATACTTAGCTAGCTAGCTCAGTATGTGGAAAAACAGTGTTACATTTTGATAATATTACAGTTTTTACGAAAAGTATTATGGTAGGGCTTTGTACCTGCAGAAATATGAAGTATATCTTTCAGATTTGTCAAATTCTAAAATTCAATTGAACTGCACACAACGAAATTTATTTGTTGATATTGACACTCGATGTCGATAGAAAGGGCATTCGTGTCAATTCTGTATAATGTTTATGCTCTCAGCTTACAAAATGTTATGATGAAGACAAACAGGCGCAGATCGTAGAGCGTTGGTCACCGAATCGGAGAGTATGAAGGTCAAAAGGAGGTTTCGATGTGATAATTAGTGATGATATTTTGCACCAGAGGGAATTAGCTATTTTAGTCTAAATTTTACACACACAAAAAACAAAATCATATACAGATCAGGAAGAATACAATTTATCTAATATAGCAATTCATATTATCAAGATAACAACGAATTAAGAAATATAAAAATTCATCACATAAAGGACGGATATAAACACCCTAATTAACATATTCCAAGCTCCTCGTATGCTTTACAAATCATTAATACGTGGTATCTGTGCTACAAATTGGACACATTATTTTGTACTGCGGTGTCTTTTGAATATCTGAATTAATTTTATGCCAATTTATCTCTGATACACCAAGTCGAAATCTTACTAAAGCAGTTTTTAAATTTGTTGGTAACCAATTGTTAAGCAGACATGTTTCAATACAGATCAAGGATTTAAATGAAGAATAGAATATAGTACTTTGAGTCTCTGATAATTTGGCAGACCAAGTTTGTTTAAACATGTCGCACAGTCTTATTTTAAAGACCTTGCAGAAAGAAATGTCGTTGCCGACACATTCAAACATCCAGACATGACCAAATCCATTTTAACATGACATATGTTTCATATCCTAGAATCTGGCATTTTTAGGAGTCTTAACCAATATTATCAGCTTCGAGTTGTAATATTAATGTGGAAATCGAGCTGTCTCTCCATAAAGAGCAGAATTACAGCAATGAATCTACACATTTAAAAATCGTTTCATTGTGGCAATTTGAACTCACTCTATTTCTGTGTACTCACGAGTACCAAGAATAGGCTGGACTTAAAAATCAAGGAGTTTAAAAAGTATTTTTATATCCTGACATGATAAAGCTCCTGAACATTTTGTTAATTGGTAACTTGTTTGTTTGGCCTTACTTATAAGCATTGAAGTTTAACCAGAAGTAATTTCTACTCCCAGATAATATGTACAAGTTAAAGATTTCAAGTGGTGTATTTTTATAAGCAGCCTCCTTTTCTGAAAAATAATTTTTTGATTTTATTTGTATTAACGGCGAGTCCTAATCTTGAAGTCAGATTGCACAGTGTATCAAGCTTTTGCTGGAGCCCAATCACAGTATCAGAAACAAGCAATGCGTCATCGGCAAATAACATATGAAGAATAACCTGTATATCTGGTAGAAACTGGACACGATGCTTGCCTTGTCTGTTAATATTGTGGACTGAGGACACATCCTTGCCCTACTCAAAATATTCTGATAGATTTAAGTTATTTCTTACTGCTGGTGAAACTTGATTGTATATTCCTTTAATGGCATTTAGTAATTTTCCCGTGACACCGTTTCGATTCAAAGTGTTTAAAAGGTCTTTTCTATTCATGGAGTCAAAACATTTACTGTAATCAATGAATGCGACATACAGTTTTCTGTCATTTGCAAATCATTTCATTATCATGACAAAGCTATTGCTCTTCTGGAATAATGCTTAACACTGTGACATAGGTTGTAACTCTTTTATAATAGATACAAGTGTATACTAAAGAAGTTAACGATAAAGGTCTTTAGTTATTGCATGTGTCAATATCAACAATGATAGTTTTAGTCCGCTTTGTGGGCAAATGCCATTTGTCGAAGATTGTGTTTTGGAAAGCGACCCTCCGGAATGATGCAATTTGGTCTATACCACATTTTAACATTTCATTAAGAACTTGGTCGCCCCCCCCCCTCCCCCCCGGAAATTTTCCAGTTAACCCATTTTCCTCTATGTCTTTATAAGGTCTTCAATATGCGTCCCTGCATCTAAGTATAAAGATCGGTGGCTCTGTATTATTTGATTTAAATATGATTTTTTTGGATATCTTTTCTAGGCATTATTGATTTGACCTCTTCCCACAAATAAGAATTCTTCAAGCTAATGCATAATGAGGTAAAATTAGAAGAGGAGTAAACATTTTCATTTCTTTTTAAAAATAGTTTTATATTCTTTAAATTTGTTTACCGACTCTTTTCTTAAACCCAAGACACTCTTTATCAAACCGCTTTGACTTAGTAAGCGTTTTTGCCATTGTGATTTTAAATCATCTGCGAAATGGTGAGTTTTTTTCAAAATCCTAAACTTTTTCACAATATTCTTAGTCTACATTTTGGTCTGTGCCTCAAGATTTAGACAGCGAGACTGGCATGTGCCATGAATCAAAAGAGTTATGTACATGTAGATTTAACGATGCATAACAGACTTTCAGATTCTACAAAATAGTCAATCACACTATTTCCATTGGGAGAAATAAAGTAAAAAGCTCCCTCTGCGTCACCGGTGGGCAGCCCGTGAAAAATAGTTAGCTCAAGTTGAGTGCTCATGTCTATGGGACTTTTTCCAAATGTTTATGTTCTATTGTCCTGTGATTTTGTTCTTATCTTTTCTTCGGATTGTAGATTTCCGTCAAAGAGTTTGTCCATTTTACTGTGCTCAACAAGGGCTGTGCGTTTGAAGTGCTTGTGTTGATATAGATAGTCTTCTAAGATGTTCACACCTTTTCTCACTTTAAAGGTTTGGTTGTGAGGCGACTGATATGGAGAGATGTAAGCAGATATAAAAAATAATGTCACGTGTAGAGCAATTTCGAGACTAAATTATAATGTACTTACATTATCCAGATCGTTTTCTGCCTCTGAAACGCAATCGACCAAAGTTCCTTGCACACACACAATGACTCCTTCTGAGCAGCGCCCGTGTTTAGATAGCTCTATGGCATGCAGAATAATTGTTTGCAGTTTGGGAATAAAAAGGGATCGAAACCTCTATCATGAATGTTTCTAGTGGATACACCATTTTATAAATTATAGAGAGGTGTAAATAAGGAGTTATCAATTTTCTGTAACCGTCCATCTGTGTTATACGACACAATCTTGAAAGTGGGTAAAAACCTCGCGTGGCGCTATGCGATTGCTGTTTGGTTTTGGGAGACTCCGTGGCTGGCCTTCAGATGGCGGCGACCTCTTTAGAGAGAGAGAGAGAGAGAGAGAGAGAGAGAGAGAGAGAGAGAGAGAGAGAGTTGGCTGTTGGAACCCTCAACAATAAGTTTGCCTTTTAGGAATCACTTCTGTCCGTTTTCAAACAGTCGTTATGGTTGGTTTCTCTGATCTACTGTTAGACAGTTTGAGACGTTCGTGTAATTTTAATGTGCGGCATATCTTTTGCCGGGAACTTGGAGTATGTCCGTAAAAAGGATAAATCTAATGATCACAGACCAGTTGGTACTCTTGGTGAACTGCAGTTGGTGGATGCAGGCTTTATTTAACAACACAACTTTGAGTAGCATGTTTGTTTCGCTAAGCTCTTCCTTGAATCCGTGGATGAAGAAGTTTTCTCTTCTAGGGTACTGTGCTTGCTTTTCTGTCTTGTATTCAGGTTTCTCAAGTCTGTTGGTTGTTCTATATAGCTTCATTGTTGGCGTCGTTGTCTAAATGTTATGTCTCAATGAACGCCGTTATCGAAGTGATTTCTTTGGCTTTCTCGGTTGCAGTATCTTGTCGATCGCTCAAGTCTTTTTAGTGTCTCTATGGTGCTCAAATGATCGCTGATGTTTTTCATAATTGTTTCAGTAGCCGTCTGGCGTCTGTCTAGTGTTGTAAAAACTTCTACTACATCCTCCTTATGTGTGTCGGCAATACTGGTTCCTGATGTCGTCCTGGATTCGACTCAATGCTCCCACATAGGACAGGGTTGTGTTGTGCACAGTTCATTGCAATTTGTAACACAACATTCACCATAGGTACACCATTACATTAGATCAGCATATGCGAGTCTTTTATTTAAGTCTATCAGAAAATTTGGTTTGAGCTAGTTTTGCTCTTGGGCCATGATTGCCGCCAGCAAATCGGTCGCCATTGAACAATGGTTGACATGAGTTCGCTCAAGCACGAATACTAAACAACTGAAAATTTGTAATTTTTTTAGAAATACATCATAATTATTTAATAACTTTTAACCATTTCACCAAAAATTAAAAAAAAAAAACACTCCACACGATTCTTAACGAAGTCCCATTTAAGTAGGTAAAACTCTTAATATTGTTATGTATCCAAATTGTGCAGAATTCGGTGATCAACAGCTGTGTCTGTAAGGTTGAAGTATTTCTAAATTTAAAAAAAAAAATTGAAAACGACATGAATGTAGGATAATGTTAAGAAATAGTTAAATCAAGATCCCATAAAATATCCCCTACACTTTTTCTAAGCCATAACGCGTTATTATTTGTTTTTCTTTCAACCAGTGAGAACTAGATCTAGGCATCCGAGCACGAAGAAACAAGTTGCGCGCAGGCCTACTAGAAAGGCTAGGAGCGGTTCAACATCGACTTCAAGCTCCGTCAAGTTGAGCAGGAGAGGCCACAGGGCTAACATGAACTACCTCTCACTTCTCTCTGATCAGAGAAGCTTGAAAATACCAAGTGTTTCGTTCAATACACCGATACGTGAGACTCAAAAAACATCCAAAGCGTCGAGCGTTAAAGGGGTTTCGTCTCATTCATCGCACCATTCAAGCAATGTTTGACAATTCCCTTGACAATTCCACTTTTCTGAGGCAAAAAGTGTCAAAAAGGTGCCACTTTCACTTTTAGTACATACAATGATTACGCCAGTTTCACTCTTGGAAAACAAAAAAAAACTATTTTTTGCCAGTTCACTTCTTTGTTAAGAGAAGGTGAAACTAGTATTACACCAGTTACGTTCTTGGCAGATATTAAGTGACTGCCTTTATTCAGAATAGCATTCCGAATAACTTCTGTTTATCCCGAATAATATTCCAAAGATCTCTGTAGATTAGCCGACATCTCATTCCGAATAACTCGGAATAGTAAAATACTATAGGCGGGTGTCTTTTCAGCGTATTGTGGCTGATTCTCCCAATGCAAAACTAAACTAGGTGTTACGTGTATAGACTAACCTTAGTCTTGAACTTAGTTCGGCGCTGCTTGCCACACCTATGACCCACATTAACCTCCCGGCACCCCTCTGTCTATCTTCCTCCTCTCCGCTTTAGTCACCGCACACACTATTGTACATGTATTCATATACCTGTTGTCCCACCTGTGTCATGTTTGAGTCTTGTTCAGTCCATCGACTTGTAAGCTTCGTTAATAAAGGTATCTATAATCTATGCATCGTTTTCTGTTCGTTCAATTTAGAGTTTGTTAATAAACCTCCAACCCTAACCTAACCGCAATAATATTGTGGCGGTACGTAACATGGTGGCAGCTGGTTTATTCTCTTTATGAACGGATTTTCCTCTTGGACTTTGATTTTAGTTTGCTGTTAGTTATTATGAGTGAACAGAGGGAACGTCAAACCCTCTATTTTGATTCCTCTACCATGAGGGACAGTGCTCCGTCGCGTTCCTATAATTATTGCTGGTTTAAAACCTCCTTCTCGACTCTCGTTGGATTCCAACATCCAGGAGTTTTGGAAACTGTTCAAACTGTTCTGTGTTGTCACATATATCTACTCTCCCAAAAGATGTCCAGGTTGATCTGTTCCTTCACTGCCTGGATGACGATGCCCTTAAGGCTTACAATGGTTTTTCCTTCGAACAATCCCAGTCTCAACGAACCCTAAGTGATATCACCACTAAATTCGATTCCTTTGCTATTGGTGAAGTGAATGTCACCTATGAACGGTATCTCTTCAACAGCCGCCTTAAGAGAGAAAGAGAATCATTCGAAATATTTTACAGTGACCTCCGCCGTCTCTTAAAGAGCTGCAATTACTGCGAGCGGTGCCTAGATTCTCTACTAAGAGACTGGAATGCCTTGGGTGTCCGAGACAAAGACACACAGCGTGATCTACTTAAGAGTCGTGATCTGACCCCAGCGAAAGCTATCGATGTGTGTAAGGCCGCCGAGAATGTGGACAGACATCGACAGAAGATGAACATGGCTGCCTAGACAGAGAAATCGCCTTCTGTCCTACACGTCCTCAGTCCTCCTCTAAACCTCCTCAGTCGGCAAGTGCAGGTTTTGTGGCCGACAACATCCTATGCTGAAGAGCAAGTGCCCTGCGTACGGCAAAGAGTGCAGAAAGTGCCATGGTAAGAACCACTTTCCTAGTAGTGTATGTGCAAGTCACATTTTTTAAACTTGTAACTGTATCATTTAAATCTTATTGCGGCTTTGAGTTATGAACGACGTGTATATCAACTTAATTGTTATCAATATATTGTATGCCTCTAAAATGTTAAGATCAAAATGTAAAGGAACCCTTTCAGTAGACCTTTTTCTGGCTATAGATAAACAGTCGTACGTGAAAGGTAGAACTACAGCCATGCTGCTCATAATACCCGGACCTGCATTGACAGACAGACTAGGAATGTTCGGCACTTGCCCTAAGCAATCAGCTACATGTTTGATATGTCCGTTGCCACCTCTCTCTGTCTCTTTCTGTTTCTCGTTGTCTCTGTCTGTCTGTCTGTCTGTCTGCCTGTATCTCTCTCTGCATG
>RQTK01001575.1:57716-68165 GCA_003991915.1 Elysia chlorotica
TTTCTTTCTCTCTCTCTCTCTCTTCTCTCTCTCTCTCTCTCTCTCTCTCTCTCTCTCTCTCTCTCTTTCTCTCTCTCTCTCTCTCTCTCTCTCTCTCTCTCTCTCTCTCTCTCTCTCTCTCTTCTCTCTCTCTCTCTCTCGCTTTCTTGCTTTTTCTCTTTCTCTCCATTACTTTCTGTTTCTTCCTCACTATATCAGATACATTTTGTAGGTCTAGTCCCATTACAGGAGACGTGTCGAGGTTAACTAAACATCATTACAGGTGTCTTCAAAGGTAAAGGATGCTAACAGTGGCATATATAATAAATCAATATAAATAATATACATATAAGTATATATAGTTTGTAGATTACAACTCTCGCTCTCTGTCTTGTACACTCTCTCTCACTCCCTCGCTCTCTTTCTCTCTCTTTCTCTCTCTCAGCCTCCCCTCTTCACTTTCTCTCTGTGTAAAATTTGTATAAATTCTAAAGTGCAATGGTAAACACAGTGCTTAAGAAAAAGCTGTACGATTGGTTACAAACAATGATTATTGATACAACTCATAACGGTCCTGTAGTTCTATTAGTACATGTGTTAGGACACTAAGGACAGGTGTAGGACTGAAAATTACTATACATTATCTCCATCCCGATCAGTCTCAGTTGCTCACTATCTTTCTCGTTCTCATCTTAAATCTCAATCTATCTCTCTCTCTCTCTCTCTCTCTCTCTCTCTCTCTCTCTCTCTCTCTCTCTCTCCAACTTGTTTACAGTTTACCCTTTTCCCGTTACTTACTTACTGATGCTCTCTCTCTCTCTCTTTCTCTCTTTCTCTCTCTCTCTCTCTCTCTCTCTCTCTCTCTCTGTCTCTCTCTCTCCATGTTGCTAACTGATTTACAGTTTAACCCTTTCCCCGTTACTTACTTACTGATGCTCTCTCTCTCTCTCTTTTTTTTTTCTCTACGTTGTTGGTCGTCTGATTCCTTCTTGGTGGCTCTCCTGCTGCGGTGCTGTCACTGTGTCAGACCTCCCGCCACCAATGCTATTAATAAAAGTAAATGTAAGAGTATCTCATGTTTGTTATTAGTTAGAATAAATAAAAATTGAACCATATTGGAGAGAAATGAAATTGGGAACTGTAAATGGTTGTTGATGTTAATGCCGTAAGGTGACATAGTATAAAGAGTGTGTATCCAATAAATGTCTTTGTTGGTGAGGTGAATGTGTCTGCTCTGATAAGTTGGTCGAAGGGTGTGATGTTAAGGTCTTTTATGGTGTGTCCAGGGAGGTTAAAGTGTCTAGCTACCGGTTGGTCTCGGTCGTTGTTAATGGCGAATATGTGAGGATTGATGAGATGTTGTGTTTTGTGGCGTCTCTGTATGGCTAAGTTGTGTGGTGTTTGTTTGGCTTTGTTGGGGAAGCCCCGTGCTGCAAGATGTTGTGTGTGTTCCTCTAGCCTGCGTTTGAGGGTGGCTTCAGAAGAGCAGATCCTAACAGAATGTACAAGTTGGCTCTCCAGGGCACCCATGAAAAGGTTGGCGTATGTGGGTGCCATGCATGTTCCCATGGCCGTGCCATGTATCTGTATGTATGTGTTGTCCATGAATGTGAAGGTGTTGAGTGTAAGGATTAGTTTATGAGATCACATCAAGGATGGGGACGGTGTGGTGCCTACTTCTCTGCCCTCTCTCAGCGCCTCGTGTGGGATATTAGTGTACAATGCGCTGACATCCATTGTTCACAGGAGGGTATCTGGAGGGAGGGGGCCTAACGCGTTGACTTCTCCCGATTTTGCGGAGAAAGTCCATGTCATCCTGGACATATGAAGGTAACTGTTTGACCAGATCCTTCATGTGGCAATCCACAAATTGAGATATAATCTCGGTGGGGGACCCATTCCCGCTTATGATGTGCCTCCCAGGGTTCCCTTCTTTGTGGATTTTTGGGAGGATATAAAATCTTCCCGGGATAGGGTGGGGCACAAGGAGGGCTTTGCCTGTCTCAGCATCAATTTCCCTATCTCTAACTCCTTTATCAGATGTGTTGCTAATCTCCTTGATGTGCCCATTTATGGAGTCTGGGTCAAGCTTCCTATATTACAGGTCGTTGTTGAGTTGCCTAGTGCACTCTTCAACATAGTCAGTGGTATTCATTACCACGACAGCCCCACCCTTGTCAGCTGGTTTGATGGTGATGTCAAGGTTTTCTCGCAGCTCTCGAAGAGTTCTTTTCTCCTCGTTGCGGAGATTTGAGATAACCCTATGATGTATAGTCTGCATAATCTCATTAAATACCAGCAGGATAAATTTATCCAGGCGGAGTCCCTACCAGTGTTGGGTGTAAATGTGTTGCTTTTGCGGAGGAAAGGAGGGGAGGCTGTGTCTGTGTCGCATATAGCGGTGTTAGGTTCGTCGTTCTCCTCATCCCAGAAAAATTCTGCGGGGCGGAGACGGCGAGTGAATCTAAAAATGTCTGTGCTAAGTTCTATATTGTTGATGGTTTTGGGGGTGGGACAGAAGTTCAAGTTCTTAGAGAGGAGTTGTGTTTGTGTTGATGTAAGAGTGTGGGAGGAGAGATTGATGACTGTGTGTTCGTTGATAGAGGAGCGTTGTTGTTGTTTGAGGAGTTGGTATTTGTCATGTATAATAAACCGTCTGTTTAGTCTGGTTCTGCGTGCTGGTGTGGGTGATCGGAAGTGGGTGGGTGTGGTGGTGGTGGCAGAGGGACGAGTGTGTGAGGTAACAGTGGCTTGAAGATGTGTGTGTGTGTGGTAGTGGTTGCGTCACGGTCAGAGGATGAAGGGGATGGTTTGTTGATGTGAGTTGTAGTGATATTGATAGTGCATGTACTCGTACCTGCTGTGTCGGTGGTGTCTGGCGTGCCGGTGGAGTGCTGCTGGTCCGCGGATGGGTGGCGGGAGGTCGAATTCCGTGTTGTAGAATCAGCGGCGGGCCCGTCTTTTCCCACAATGTCAGAGTCCCGCTGGGTTGGACTTTGTATAGACATACAAGGAGGTCCTCTGTGAGGAAATCAAAGGTGCGTCTGATAATCCCTACAACTTTGTTGGCTTTCGCTGTGCTTCTTGAGACATGTTCTTTAAAACTGAGGTCGTTGTTCACATAGACACCTACGTCTTCTCCACGTCTTGTTCCTCCAGAACGATTTCGTGTTCCTCTCCTTTGCCTTTTTCCTTCATTGTATATTTGTAAAAGCCAATCATTTGACCATTGTTGTAGGCGGTTCAGATCTTCCTGCATGACTTGGTAGCTGCTTCATCATCGCTTCGGGCGAATAGCTTGGTATCGTCAGCAAATAATTTGACGTTGCTTGTGCAGACATCTGGCAAGTCGTTGATGTACATCACGAATATCATTGGTCCGACCACGCTTGTTACTGGAGCTGGCTGAGACGAAGTTCCATTTACTACCAGTCTCTGTTCTCTTTCTGACAGAAATGCCTGGATCCATTCCAAAACTTTGCCCTGAATGCCATGCGCTGATAGCTTTGCCAGGAGTCGTTGATGAGGTACGGAATCAAACGCCTTCATGAAATCCATGTAGATTATATCGATGCTTCCTCCTTCATCCAGAATCTCAGTCCAAGCATCCATGACATCCAGTAGTTGGGTTACACAAGATCTTCCATTTGTGAATCCATTCTGTTGTCTGCTTATCAGTTTATTCACCTGGAGGTGCTCAATCACATGTTCTCTGATGATCTTTTCCAAAACTTTGCAAAATATACAGGTAAGACTGACTGGTCGATAGTTTCCAGGTTCTAGTTTGCTTCCTTTCTTAAAGATTGGTGACACAGAGGCTGATCTTCAGTCCTGGGAGATTCGTCCTGATGCTAAAGATTTGCGGAATATTAGTGTTATAGGCTGAGTAAGTGCATCTGCTGTTTCAACTAGTAGGAGGGGTGTGATCCCATCAGAGCCAGCTGCTTTCTTGATGTTCAGGGACTTCAGAAGTTTAGTACAGTCTTCCCGGATCTCAATGTCTTCAAGGGCATGGTCGTAAGTGTAGGATGGTGGGTTAGGCATATGGTCTTTATCTTCACATGTGAAAACGCTTTGAAAGAAGGTATTTAGAGTCTCTGCTTTTTCCTGATCTGAGCTTGTCCGTGTTCCATCTTCTTTCTTCAGATCTCCAATGTCTGATCTCACAGTGGTTTTTTATTTCACATAGGACCAGGGGTTTTTCTTACAGTCTGCTGCTACTGTTTTCTCCAATCTTTTCTTTGCCTGTCGACAATCTTTTGCTGCTTTGTTTCTTGCTTTGATGTAGGCTGTATAGTCAAGGCCGTCTTTGGTTTGTTGCCACTTACGGAACAATTGGTGCTTCTCCCTTACTGATGTTAAGGTGCTCGGTCATCCATTTGTTTCTCTGATGTCGACCTTCTGTGGTTCTAGGTGTGGAGGCCACTGTGATTTTCTCGAGTTTGCAACGGAAAGTCTTCCACATATCTTCTATTGGTTTCTCTCCAAGTTCCTTGTTCCAATCCACTGCTTGAAGGTCTTCTCGAATCTTGTTGTAGTCTGCTTTATGGAAATTTAAGCGAGATTCTTTCTGTACTAACGAGCGCTTACAGTTGAGGTTTACTAGAAGTGTAAAGTGGTCGCTTTTCCCTATTGCCGGCGCTACCGTTATGTCCTGTACTAGGTCTTCGGCATTCGAGAACACCAGATCAAGAATATTGGACTTCTCTCCTTCCCTGTGTCTGGTAGGTACAGTCTGGTGCTGAGTGAGGAAGGCATCCTTAGTGGCATTCAAAAACTTTGTTGCGGGATGATTCATAAACGCATCGAACAAGAATCTGTCTAAGTTGGAAATATTCAGACGGACTGAAGACAGAGAGGCTTGGAAATCCCTGATCGTCGATGTCTGCGCCAGACCTGACACCTAAATGATGACTAGGCTTATCACCCCCGACACACAAACACAAGACAGACCACTGTATTCACTCCACTCCCTCACAGTGTCGCTTTTGCTTTCCCTTCGATATCTTCCTCAGAGAATTCGATGATGATTTGCCTTTGGTTTTTATCCATGTAGGCCTTTATCCATCCCCACCGCCATATTCCCACTGTTATGTCATTAATGAACATACTTTAAATTGCTATTGGTTAATGTTTTTTTTTTAAACGACGCTGATGATTTCTGGCAAGCGTATCAATTTTTTTAAAGTCATGTAGTTGTGTCATCTTTAAAATGTGTTCCTAATACCAAATATTTTCTTCATAATTATGTATGTATAAATTTTCGGCCCTTGGTTTTTATCCACACTGTTTTAATGAACATACTTTAAAGGGACTTCAGAAGTTTAGTACATGTAACAGTCTTCCCGGATCTCAATGTCTTCAAGGGCATGGTCGTAAGTGTAGGATGGTGGGTTAGGCATATGGTCTTTATCTTCACATGTGAAAACCCTTTGAAAGAAGGTGTTTAGAGTCTCTGCTTTTTCCTGATCTGAACTTGTCCGTGTTCCATCTTCTTTCTTCAGATCTCAAATGTCTGATCTCACAGTGGTTTTTTATTTCACATAGGACCAGGGGTTTTTCTTACAGTCTGCTGCTACTGTTTTCTCCAATCTTTTCTTTGCCTGTCGACAATCTTTTGCTGCTTTGTTTCTTGCTTTGATGTAGGCTGTATAGTCAAGGCCGTCTTTGGTTTGTTGCCACTTACGGAACAATTGGTGCTTCTCCCTTACTGATGTTAAGGTGCCTCGGTCCATCCATTTGTTTCTCTGATGTCGACCTTCTGTGGTTCTAGGTGTGGAGGCCACTGTGATTTTCTCGAGTTTGCAGCGGAAAGTCTTCCACATATCTTCTATTGGTTTCTCTCCAAGTTCCTTGTTCCAATCAACTGCTTGAAGGTCTTCTCGAATCTTGTTGTAGTCTGCTTTATGGAAATTTAAGCGAGATTCTTTCTGTACTAATGAGCGCTTACAGTTGAGGTTTACTGGAAGTGTAAAGTGGTTGCTTTTCCCTATTGCCGGCGCTACCGTTATGTCCTTCGAGAACATCAGATCGAGAATATTGGACTTAACCTCCTTCCCTGTGTGTGGTAGGTACAGTCTGGTGCTGAGTGAGGAAAGCATCCTTAGTGGCATTCAAAAACGTTGTTGCGGGATGATCGGGACCAGCCCCACTCTCACCTTGCTTCCAGTTGATGGTGGGGAAGTTAAAGTCACCCATGATGATAAGGTTGGAACGCTGTTGTTCAGTAGCTTTGGATAACAGGGACAATAACTTGTCATTGTTTTCTTGAGTGCTGCCTGGGCTGCCATACACAAGTCCAACCACCAGTGGTAAACCGTCTAACGTTTTACAGTCCACAAAACCGGATTCCAGGAAGTCGCATTTTAGGTGTTCACAGACAGATGGCTTGAGATCACAGTGGGCATAGAGGCATATGCCTCAGTTTCTTTCTGTTTCGAGGGTGTAGAACATTTCATAGCCTTCAATGGTCAGTTCGCATTCTTGTAACTGGTACCTACAGTTTTTGGGTTTTAGCTCATTGAGCCCGATAATAGCTGGTTTGTGCAAATTAACTAATGTTAAAAGTTCAGCCTTTTTGGTTCGGAATGTGTCAAAATTGCTGTACATATATAGAAGATTTTGATTATAAGAAGAAAATTCAACGAACTTATGTACAGTTTTGCTTCCTCTGGTCTCATTACTGCTCCTGGACTTAGGTCCTGTTGCTTTCCTTGAGTGTTCACACTTGCATAATGAGAAAAGGTTGTTAAAACTATTTACATCTCTCCCATGACCTTGGCTTATTCCTTTTTCTCCGCCTCCCTTGGACCCTTGTCCACGGGATACTTCCCAATGTTTATCACCTGCCCTTTCCTTCGTATACAAATTGCATGTCCGTCCCCCTCGTTTTTTTTTAAATCCCCCTTTTTTCATCATTATATGTTGGTACAGTGCTTCGACTTCTCCCTTTTCCTTTGGGGTCATGTCCATTCTCATTGATACTTTGCTAATGAGTCTAGTGTCTTCTTCTTCGCTTAATTTTTCTTTCCTTGTTCTGTGGAAGCTTCTCAAAGTTTCGTCCCTAGCAACTTCTGAAGCGAAAATGAGCCTCAGTGGCCTAGTCATTTTTCCTTTTCCCATCTCCCTCCCAGTTGCTAGGTTTTCTGTTGGCAGATTTCTTGACGTCTTGAATCTATGAGCTTGTGGGACACCTTGATCTCACCGAGTATAGTCTCAATCCCCGCTCGATGTTTCTTTATTCCAGCATCTTTCTCAGTTGTGTCTTCTTCCAAACCGAAGATTATCAAGTTGGTCTTTCTTTTCATGCGCTCCTCCAGCTCACTTTCCATCTTCTTTTCTCCTCTCCAACTATTTCGAGGACCATTTCTTTGTTGACCTCCCTTTGTTCCATTGTCTTCTTTTCTACAATTGTTTTAATTTCCTTATTTTGGTCTCTGGTGATACTTTTGACTGCGTTTATCATTTTGTCCGTGAATTCCCCATCTTGAATATTGGTGATTTTTTCCTCCACCTCCCCACTTTCGTTTTGAGTTGGTCAACCTTTGTCTCCAGCTTGAGTATCCCTCCAAGTAACTTTGAAGCAGCTTTGTTGCAAGATTTGGAGCAATAATAGTGGAGTAAAGCACATGGCTTGTCCGCATCCCTCCTTACTATCTGGTATGTAGCATCGTCAATTTTTTCACAGGTGGTGTGGAACCATGTGTCACATAACTCACACTGTAGAGAGTTTTCATCACCTCTGCATTCATTTGCACATGTGCCGCAATATTCGAGTGGTGTGTCTTGCGAGTCGGAGTCATCCGCCCCATTTGTCTTGGCGTCTTGTGCTCTTGGCTCTGATTTGGGCGTTGATGATCTCGATTTGCTGTCGATCTTTTGTTTCTGGCTGCTGCTACTGGTGGTAGGTATTTGCTTTCCTCGTCCTGTGGCTTTCTTTGGGTCCAAAGCTTTGGGGTGTGGACTGAGAGTACTTCTGGGGTCCTCACAGCTGTTTGATCTGCTATTACTCCTTGTGCTGTTCATATTTATGTCTTCACCAATAACCAGGTCTACTTCTCGGTCTTGAGGCCTTGACTCTAGTTTCTAGCGCTTTGTTGAGTTCACAGATTTACTCTAGAATCTAGCACGTTTGATCACTGGTTAATTTTATGCTTTTCAGTTTATCTTTGGCAATGAGTTTTTCTAATGTTGGGTTTTGATTTAGCACGTTATTGGCGAGTTCTCAGTTTGCTAGGCTAGGGCCTTGGCTCTAGATTCAAGTATAAGTAACAAGGTCTAATTCTATTTTCTAGATTAACCAGATCTGTTCCTGTTCTAGATCTCGGACATTCAGTTTGCATCACTTATCTTCACCAATTACCAGGTCTACTTCTATTTTCTCGGTCTTGATGCCTTGACTCTAGTTTCTAGCACTTTGTTGAGTTCACAGATTGACTCTAGAATCTAGCACTGATCTGCTGATCAATCCGTTCAAAGGAAATCTCTCTTTTTCAAGTCTTGAATAATTCTCTAGATTCGAGACCTAGAGATATCTATAGACTGTAATTAAATTTCTATATCCAGATTCTAGATCTAATCAGGGCACTTCTTCGTGTTATACCCCAAGCTGATTTCATTGGTCCGCCATCTTGTCTAGTACCCGTCTAGGCCTAAGTTTAGACTAGGCTGCCACTGGATAAATTATAAGTAGATCTGACATTTTTATGTATTTTTTTACACTGGTGGAAATGGGATTTAGTGAAAATGGCTGAACAATGATTGCGCTTTGTGGCATTAGAACCCTCGTCTTATAGATGCAGCAGTATCGAATCGCCTCGCCACTCAGTGTGAACATGATTTAATCCACTAGACCACTAGTCTTGCACCTCAAGTCAAAGCGAGTGGTTGTCTTTGGTGTGATTTGGATTTTCTTGATTAAAAAAGCAAGTCACTAAAGGAGACTTGGTAATACCCTAGCCATAAAACTCCTTTTTAATACGCGCATTTGTCTCTCTTTACAACTTGTCGGTACTTCAGAGTACCACTTCATAGACAAGTATAACATCCAACGAAATGTTTCATGTAAGAATATAATTATATTTTTATTGTGCTATATACAAGGGAGAAACACCATTCCTTGTTTTAGAAGCAAAAGAGTTCTACCTTTTGAAAATAAAGTTAAAGATATAAGGAAAAATTTAGATGTTTTGACACCCAGTTGAACCGACTGCAACAATTGCATTAGATATTCCACTCCTGTCAAAATTTTTGGAAGTTGATGAAAAAACAGTAAAAGAACTAATTTTAGGAGCACCCTCAAAGTCCTGTGAATTGGATAGTATACCAACGAACTTTGTTAAGTCGTGCGTTGACGAACTCTTACCGCCCATTACAACCATTATAAACACCTCTTTGAATACAGGGCAATGTCCGTCACTTTTCAGAAAGGTTATAGTAAAGCCTCTCCTAAAGAAACATAACTTGGATCAAAATGATTTTAAAAACTACGCCCGGTGTCGAATTTGTCATTCCTTTCGAAGATTTTAGAAAAAGTCGTGCTGAAACAACTCTTACAACATCTTGAAATAAATAAGAGAAATTTTTCAATCTGCCTATAGAGCTCTACATTCAACAGAAACTGCCCTTTTACGTGTTTTCAATGACATTATTGTTAATCTTGACTCTGGTAGTGTCTGCTTGCTTAGCCTTTTAGATTTAAGTGCAGCATTTGACACAATCGACCATGAAATTCTGTTAAATCGTCTAAAAATTAGCTTTAACATTAAAGGAAATGCACTTGCATGGTTTGAATCATATTAAAGATCTCGGACTCTCCGTGTAAAAGTTGGAACTTCTATTCTTTCTATTCTCAGGAGGTTATTTTACCATTCGGTGTTCCACAGGGTTCCGTTTTAGGTCCTATTCTTTTTACAATTTATCTGCAGCCCACCGCAAACATAGTAAGAAATTACAATCTGCAACACCACCAATATGCGGACGATACACAGATATACAAAAGTTTAAATATAAAACATCTTAACTTCTTATTCAGGACGACAGAAAGCTGTATACCTGACCTTAAAGCATGGATGACACAAAGTAAGCCTCAACTCAATGAGTCAAAGACTGAATTTGTTTTGTTTGGAAAGCCATCTGACCTTAAGAAGACTGACAAAAAGGTTTTGGAAATAAATTCAAGTTTTGTTGTACCATCTCAAAAGGCAAAAAATCTAGGCATTATTTTTTATCAAAGTCTAACAATGAGTGATCAAGTCAGTTCATTGTGTAAAACTTTATATTTTGAGATAAGTCGTATCAGTCTTATAAGAAGATACCTGACCTTTGATGTCACTGTAAAATTAATGGTGTCTCTGGTTCTATCCAAACTGGATTATGGCAATGCACTACTCTCTGGTCTATCGGTGGACCAACTAAATAAACTTCAAAAAGTTCAAAATCACGCGGCCAAGGTTATTTACAAGAAAAAGA
>RQTK01001576.1:0-10377 GCA_003991915.1 Elysia chlorotica
TACTACTACTACTACTACTACTACTACTACTACTACTACTACTACTACTACTACTACTACTACTACTACTACTACTACTACTACAACTTATGTTGTTGTTGTTGTTCATATTCTTCTTCTTCTTCTTCTTCTTCTTCTTCTTCTTCTTCTTCTTCTTCTTCTTCTTCTTCTTCTTCTTCGTCTTCCCTCATCTTCTCATTTTCCTTCTTTTCTCCATATCTTTCCGATTCAATAATAATGTCGTAACCTACCCTACTTCCGTGTTAGGCTATTGCCCTCCACCAGAGCTGCCGATCTCTCTCAAACACGTACACATCCTTATTCTTCACTTCGTTTCGGCGATCTTGTTGAAACAGCAACCAACGTTTATGGTGATTAAGTAGGTCTGAGGTACGCTGTGAACTATGGAGGAATGTCTGATACTGCCTCTGCGAGTGCCTGTTGCTAAACACAGCCTCGGGCTTGGATGCTATTTGATTGCTAAGCCCTGATGCTGATACCAGGTTTTATGTAAACAACGCGACTCATTTTGATGGGGTCAAAGTTGAAACTCGTGTTGACCATGTCATTGTCAGGGCAGGTGCTTCCCCTACGCAGTAAACTGTGGGGCGTCATCAATACGTGTGTATGCGTTTTTGTGTGCGAGGAGAAAAAAAGGGGGTAGGATTGAGAGGGTGAGGGGGGAGGTAACTGTTGGAATTTAGGGAGAGGGAGGTCCTCGCTGCTGGCCTGCTACGCACCGCTAGTTGTAACGGGGTGGATCAAGGTCACACATACACACGCACACTCGCACACACAGAGAGAGAGAGAGAGAGAGAGAGAGAGAGAGATCTGTACAATAACAAACATAAAAGACAAGCACAGTCGCACACAAAAAGTCATGTAGGTCTATATTTAGATGGTATGGACACGAATGTCATTTTCTATGAAAACACAATGACTAAGTCTGAATGTTTTCATCCGACTGACCATATTTGGGAGTGTATTGTCCACAATGGACTCTCGGACGTCAGGCAGGCCTGCGTGGTTACTTCGAGGCGTGGACTTGAACCCAAGATTTAGATTTCCGGATCTATTGGTAGTCCACAATAGCCTACATGTAGGCCCAGTGGGGACAGGTGAAGTAATTTTCTACCTGACGAGCTGCTTGCTGTGCTAGTCTAGATCCAGATCTGCTACACACTACACGCTACTTCACTACTGTACTACTTATTTCTGAACCAGAGATCTAGATCTAGTAATAGCGCGCCACTACGCTGGGAGTCACGAAGGCGAAGGATAAGGTGAAAAATTAGCCACAGGCCCGTGACTGACAACGGTTGAGGGCCCAGGGTCGGGCGTTCAATCCAGTACATGTACATGTATGGTTTAGATAGCTAGACTATACTATTGCAATATAGCTATGGTTTAGATAGATAGATAGACTATACCATTGCAATAGAGCTACAGTGCCACTAGTAACGCTTCTTTCAGTTGTGTGACCATCAAAGTGCTTGCAGTTTCTTCAATCATTACTTGATGATTCACTTATTTTACGACATGCTATCTAATCATGTCATTAATCGTTCTGTTAAAACTTATAAAAATAAACTTCAAGATTGTGTATGATGAATAGCTTGCGGTAGCCTACTCTTATTAGTTTTCATCAACTCGATCGAAATGCTCTAGATAAGACTTGGTAGTGCCAATAATTCAGAACAAAATCATTACGCGATAGGCCCAGTTTAATTATTTTGTTTGACCGTTTTCCAACGAGAGAGTAATCTAGACCTTGGTAACTTAGAGAACCAAACTACATGTAGGCCTACCATGCTCGCCTGATAGAGATGTTAGAATCAGTGTGTTACCCTAGACAGTATTCGACAACACAAGAAGGAAGGGAATTATTCTGTTCATTGTTCAAGTGCTTTATGTTTTCGATAAGTGAGGCCAACGCTTTAGTTTAGTCACGTGCAGGCCTGTGTAGATCTAGATCTAGAATCTATATTAGAAGTGTGTTTTCGGTCAGTAGCCAAAATAGTGAACCCAGCTTTAGTTGCCCAACACCGACTTGTTCATGTTATAGATGTAGATCTAGGCCGACGATTTGACATTATTTTCTTCAGTCTATAATTTAAAATATTGCGGGAGATACTGAGTTTGTCTTTCATTTAAGCAGTGCTTGCCAAGCTGTGTGAGAACTTTTCCATGGATATTATAATTAATATTTTTGTGACATTGATCAGTGACTGCACTTGTAACTTAGATTCAATCATCTATATTGGATCTAGATCTAGATCGAATTAATTAGTCATTAACTTAGCCTGATCTACTTGTGACTGGGTTTAAAATAAATGTACCCATAACTTGGTTACAAATCAACCCAAAATTTGCGGTACCTTCGGTATGCTTAAATTAAAAATGAATTGCCTTTTTTATGGGGGAATGCCACAACAATGATTCTAAATTGGTCGTCACGAAATCGATTTGTGTTAAAACAAGCACTTAAATAGCGATCGGATCCATAGATCTTGGGGTCAATCATTCATTTATTAACGTAATGCAATGTAGTTAAAAACTGGTATAATCTGATACTAGTGCCAACAGGAATCACGTTTAAAATCTACAATCTATATGTATCAGGGTATGCCTAGATATATAGGCCTATACTAACAAGTACTTTTTTTTTTACAGCTTAGAACAGGACTACCGGTATGTCAAAATATTAGCATTGCAAAATCAGACGGGATTATGTTGTGCTTTTAATTAATTAATTTTTTTTCACTATTGCCGAATGCT
This sequence comes from Elysia chlorotica, assembly GCA_003991915.1. Taxonomy (NCBI): domain Eukaryota; kingdom Metazoa; phylum Mollusca; class Gastropoda; family Plakobranchidae; genus Elysia; species Elysia chlorotica. The sequence continues at coordinate 2,779 of RQTK01001576.1, forward strand.
GATCCCCGCTCACCCCTCCATTTTTTTCCTTTCTGGATTTTCCGAGAAATTTGTGCGATCTTGTTTCCTCTTACGATTAAATCCTAGGTTCCGTGAAGGATCCAATGCGATTATGAAAGTTTTTTTTTATTATTATTATTTAACAGTTCCGTAATGGGATCTGATATGACAAAACGGTTTACATGATCGAATATCAATTGTAGTATACCATTGTGCCCCCCCCCCCCCCACCCCCACACACACACACATACTCACACACCTCCCTGACTTCAGTTTAGAGCATTAGCAAACTGAGCTTTTTGCCTATCAGTGCATCATTCTTCCTTATTGCTTCTCAGTAGCCGTAGGAGAGATCGTAATCTAGTTTACGGGTTCCAAAGAAGGGCTCCTGTACAATCACCAGACTCGTGTCTGACAAATTTACGCCCTGCTTTACAAAAAATATCAGAATTTGTGTCTCAGTCAATCACATAATGCTGGGGAAGAAGTCCGGGAAATAAAGATTTCATCATGGACTTGAACCGGAGATCTCGCATACAATAGCCCAAACACACTCTACCACTTAACAACCCCTACACACATACACACATCACCTCCTCGCGTATCATATTTATATTTTAGAGAATGTGTTTCGATGACACTTAGTGCAAAGATTACTGTAATACACACCTTTATCCACATAATTACATTTTATACAATGGAGCCTTAAACAGCGACAGTGGTATTGTTGATGATGTCCTGGTTGGCAGCCGAGACAAACAATTGGCGGATTTAGTCATTGTCTGATGAAGGCTGATACATACACAATTATATCCAGTATAACTGTTTAAGATTTATTTGTATGATCCCATATGATAATATTACTTAACTTAGTGGCTATTTCATGGAACCTATGTATCTATTACTTTTTTGTGTGAGACTAAATTAGGGAAATTATTATACATCATGTAACTCAGAATATTACCACCTATCTCAGGATCTATGACACAAGGGTTATACACATGATGTAACTCAGGAACTGTGACACACGAAATATAGACACCATGTAACTCAGGAACTGTGACACACGGGGTATAGACACTATGTAACTCAGGAACTGTGACACACGGGGTATAGACACCATGTAACTCAGGAACTGTGACACACGGGGTATAGACACCATGTAACTCAGGAACTGTGACACACGGGGTATAGACACATGTAACTCAGGAACTGTGACACACGGGGTATAGACACCATGTAACTCAGGAACTGTGACACACGGGGTTTAGACATCATGTAACTCAGGAACTGTGACACAGGGATTAAATACACCATGTAACTCAGGAACTGTGACACACGGGGTATAGACACCATGTAACTAAGGAACTGTGACACACGGAGTATAGACGCCATGTAACTCAGGACCTGTGACACACGGAGTATAGACATTACGTAACTCAGGAACTGTGACACACGGGGTATAGACACTACGTAACTCAGGAACTGTGACACACGGGGTATAGACACTATTTAAATCAGGAACTGTGACACACATGGTATAGACACCATGTAACTCAGGAACTGTGACACACGGGGTATAGACACCATGTAACTCAGGAACTGTGACACACGGGGTATAGACACTATTTAAATCAGGAACTGTGACACACAGGATATGGACACCATGTAAATCAGGAACTATGACACACGGGGTATAGACACATGTAACTCAGGAACTGTGACACACGGGGTGTAGACACCATGTAACTCAGGAACTGTGACACACGGGGTATAGACACCATGTAACTCATGAACTGTGACACACGGGGTATAGACACATGTAACTCAGGAACACACGGGGTAAAGACACCATGTAACTCAGGAACTGTGACACACGGGGTATAGACACCATGTAACTCAGGAACTGTGACACACGGGGTATAGACACATGTAACTCAGGAACTGTGACACACGGGATGTAACTCAGGAACTGTGACACACGAGGTGTAGACATCATGTAACTCAGGAACTGTGACACACGAGGTGTAGACACCATGCAACTCAGGAACTGTGACACACGGGGTATAGACACCATGTAACTCAGGAACTGTGACACACGGGGTATAGACACCATGTAACTCAGGAACTGTGACACACGGGGTATAGACACCATGTAACTCAGGAACTGTGACACACGGGTATACACACCATGCAACTCAGGAACTCTGACACATGGGATAAACAAAAATTGTTATGTAACTTACTAAAAAGCTGTCGAACAATCATGGGGTATATCATTTTACTAGGAACTGTGGCATAGGGAATATACAAACAGGAAGGGGGATGAACATAATAATATCATGTAATTTAAGCGATTAGCGTATCATTTAATACAGGTTATGTGCCAGATGAGATGAGCATACCATGTCGTGTCACTTACGACTACAGTGTATATTTAAATCGTTTTAATACGGCTCTCCAAATTCTCCAAAATCTTTCCCGCTGCTCGAGATCTCCCTCATAATTAGACTACCTATCCCATCCCTGCCACGGTGTTACGCCGCATAGGACCCTCCATGGAAACTTATGAGACTTTAAACCCGGAGAGAGGGAGCTCTATAGAGAACTAGTGTCACGGTTTTCATGGACTCCGTACTACTAAATTCCCGTTTGTTGCCTGTGAACATTTCCAAGGCAACTTATCACCCTGAAACTAAAAGTGAGCAAGAGATAATTACAATGTACACTGTTGGAAATTGAATGAAATCACGTCGGTCGACTATTTCCTCCAAATTATCAATTGTAGTGGTTTTGATATAAGCTAGCATCAGCCTAGCCCGCTCAGTGAAAAAAAAAGTGGGTTGTGTAGGTGTGTGTGTGTTTGGGGGGGGGGGGGGGGTGGCTTAATGTTGCTCTCCTATTGTTGTTCGTATTTCTATAGAAAGTGCACGGCTTCTATTGGGGAGGTGCTGGATTCAATACCCGATCCGACTGACCAGGCCACTGGTCCGGTCTGTGTCAGCATACATGACTGTATTATGTACTGTGAGTGGCTGGGAAAGAAATCCAAGTACATGTAGTAGTATCCTTGAATCCACCCCCCCCCTCTCTCTCTCTCTCTCTCTCTCTCTCTCTCTCTCTCTCTCTCTCTCTCTCTCTCTCTCTCTCTCTCTCTCTCTCTCTCTCTCTGCATGATTGCACACATTTGTCAGACTTAAGTTTCGGGATTCCTCGCTAATAGGACTGTCTTCGGGTTCTGAGGGGGCGTTATATTAGGAGACTTTTACCTACAAAGTTATCAGCTGTTCTATGGTACCGAGGTACATTTGTGAATGGGGAGAAAAAAGGGGAGGGGGGGGGGTCACGAGTGATCAGCGAATCAACAAGCGTTCTATGACTTCCTCGTTCCACATTTTTTTCGGTCTATTAATAATTACGATTATTCGTCTCGTCAAGACAAAAACAGAGGGAGAAATGGGGTATAGGAAATCCCGTGAACGATCAGAATTGCTATCCGGCTTAGGCTAGCTCAAGCCAACCCAGCTGTGCAATCTGGTTTTACTTTACAACATTATTCAGCCATGCGAATGGAGTTATCCACACGGTGATCGTGTAAAACCAATGACCTTTCATCGGCATCAGTTATACATGTACTGCTAGAACAACGCTCCAAACATTATAGGGGAATTTATGTTTATTGCCAAATTTCTGGTATGGCGACAGTTGTTTGTTTGGGATTTCATCTTATTGTGATACACTTGTTTGGGATGGCCTAGATATTGGTATTGGTGTGCTTTTCATTACTCGCATAAATTATGATCCATTGTTTTGATCAATGTGTGGTATGAGCATTGTGACAGCTTAATTTCTTTTTTTAGAACCCGTTACATTTTGACCTAATCTTGATTAGATATAGATAAAGTGAGGTATTGCGGTGACTATTTTACCATTGAGGGTCAAAGTCTAAGAATGATAAGTGCGGTAGTTTCCATTTTTTAAACTGGAGTAAAACTGCAGTTTGCTGATTCTCCTATTGCCCATGTTTCTAAAAAGAGCTAGATTGAGCACGCGTCCCTCAAGCTCTTGGTAGCAATAGCACTAGAAACCGCCTGGGAAACGTCTCACAAAAACTAAAAGAATGTTAAGTCTCTAATGTGATTATGAAGTTTTACGACCCATTCATTGCTTGACGTGGGTTATCCCTCACCGTACGTCGTGTTTTGTAGCCTTGGCTTTACATCATGAACTGACTCTGCGCCCGCACTTTTTTAAACAGTAAAATGAATTTTATGTACCAAATACAATTTCAAAGGAGGTATACATTACTGTTACATTTCAAAGAAAGGTATCTGGTTTAAGATTTTTAAAATAACCCCCCCCCCAAAAAAAAACAAAAAAAAAAAAAAAGAAAACAACCTTTATATTACATGTAAGAACAAATGTATTTCTATATGAACAATAATTTATATAATTTCTAAACACTCTATACAAACAACAACCAACAGACCGATACTTTAGCCATTCAGACATTCACCCCTGCCACCAATCTCTGCCATAATATCGCGTGTATGGCTAATTTCCCAATGTAGTATGGTTACTGTATAGTTACACCTTCCTTAATCGGTATTATTGGAAACGTCGATGGCTCTGTGTATTGTGCATCTCTCTGCAGCAGTTGTGAGCAGCAGGTCATGGGACCAAAATCACACCGTAAAGCAAAGCTAAAGCAAACAGATAAGACAACTTGTCGTTAAGTGTCTTGAAAGCTTTGTCGGCTGGAGCCAAGCCTGAATATTATTAGTCACTAGTCAGCCTGACAGTGCGACTGGAAGGCACGGCCAGCAAGGCACGCATGTAACGGATAGTGGAAATCGAACACCAATGACTTATGGCTGTAATGAACAATGGTGATTAGTCAAGCCATGTCAGGCCTCAAACAAGTGCTTTAACATGTAATGTTTCAATTGTAAAACATAACATCGTGTATATTAAACCATCGTCGAGATTAACAATCAAATTTTTGTTGGAGAAAATCTTTCTCCAAGCTTCCCAGGAAAGATCGTATACTGATTGATGACGTGTCCGAAAACCAACGCCTGACAAAGTTTACTTTGGTGTCCCACTGTCTTTGTCACTTACTGTAAACTGACACTATCTCAACGAGTAGGGAACAAAATTTGCCCGATTGCGTAGTCGAACCGAGTACATCGCGAATAGAGGTCAAACTAACTACACGTACCACTTAAACTATATTTAGTTTCCCCTCCCCCGAATCCCGCCCGATTTAGGATCAAGTGGACTGCGTCAGTCCTTGTAGTTCAGTCGGCACAGTCAAGATAACAAACTTATTGTGCAATAGTAGTTTCCTCCCTTTTAAAACTCAGGAATGTACACCGGCAAAATGGCTAGTCATAAGTTTTCAAAACTTTCGTAGTCATCGCGATATCATGTTGGGGAGATCTAGATATCTTTGTTCCTTCCTCTCCAACGAGCGATCAGCGTCATAATTCTTAATGATTGCGTGAATCTAAATTTCTATTAACTATCTATAAATAGTTTATACGTGTATGTTTGGGCTGATATCAAGTATACATGTCGTGACTGTTTAGGTTGTGGTATGATTCACACGGATGGACTGATTGAGGCACTGAGGCAACATGTAGCCTTCTAGAATCAAGCTAGCTCTCTCAGAGTCGGTTGGAATACCGAGAAACTCGGCCCTTTTCCTTATTCCAGACGTTTTGTTGTGAAGATATTTCTTTCAGGTAGCATAAAATGTATATATTTTGTCGTGTATATATCGGTTTTACTCTAACTCGAGCTAGGAACTGTTTAGTTGATCTATATGAAAAACGTTACATGCAGTTCAAATCAATGAATGTACTGTTAAACTAGCAAATCATAGAATGTACATCTTGGTTAGGTACAACAAAGTGAAAAAAAGTTGTCAGTCCGAGTACTGCTTTAATAGGCCTCAAAATAAAACAATTGTCACAATAATATTATTAACACACACAAAAAACCCACAAAAACAATAGATGTACCAATAACATAAATAGCAATAACAACAGCAGCACAGCAACAATAACAACAGCAACAACAACAACAGCAACAACAACAACAACAAAAAAGCGATTGTTAAAAAAGGGGGAAAAACAACTAAAAATAAAACGCCGTGTCCTCCTTACCATAACTAATATTACTCATGCAAAACGCAATAAACGCAGGTATCAACAATGAACATTTTGTCCTGCGCAACAGGTAGCATTAACTATTCATGACTGGAGTTGTGACAAGGCGAAGTAACTGTTTTTACGATTTATTTTGTCTATTGTCATTTCAAAATCGCAGGCGGTACGAGTTCTACTTGTGACGTCAGAGAAGTGGTGAACTAGCGTTCTTACCTTGCAACAGCCTCGACATAAAAGGTCGTTAATCAGTGATTTCTGTCAATCGCGTCACATAGTGCATACCTTTAGTCATTGTTAGCTGTCAATAGCTTCTTGAACTGTAGTGATCGGCTTTCGATTAGCCCTGGCCTTGAGAAGGCAGAAACAGACACTGAAACAGAGATAAAGGGAGAAACAATTACCATATAGTTACAGCTATATTGTATTCTTTTAAGATACCCATCGAGTATTATTTTAAGTTGATTAAAAAAAGAAACATTTTCTAATCATTTCGTGGATTTCAAAGCAAGTAAGGGGCAAGGCGACTGCATTGTATTCATTTTTGTTTGGGACGGAATGTAGTAGCCTATATAATGTATCCAAACTTTAGACCCGGTGTATGCGGGATAGCCATGAACGATTGGCCAGTTCGAAAATAATAATGGTTAGTCCAGGAATGTACTAATACTATACACGTACTCGGTGTGTTGTATCTGGAACTTAGTGCTAGCGGTACAATAATGGAACCAAGCAGGCGGAAAGTTGGAGACGCTACTCGTACCCTCCAAGCTGCCGCGTTGTCGAAAAAAATGCGATGAACCAAAGCATCAGGGACTCCTGTGTAGATTTATTTATTTCTCCTGCTTTGATATTCCATATTACCTGTGTCTCTCATTCAATGTAAATTAAGGAAACATCGTTTTGAATTTTATTTTTGCAGGTGTGTAAAACGTGACTGTGTTTTAGTTTGCACTTGTACATGGCACGGCAGAAAAATGAAAACGGTGTTCTTCAATTACAGTTAATGATACATTTTCATTTCGCGTAGAACTCTTTTTATCTCCTAACATCGCATTGAAAAAAAAAAAAACAACATCTGTAAATTGTGCTAGTATTAAGAATCATTCGGAACTGATAGGATAACTTTGAGATAACCTGCTAAAATTCAGAGACACACCAGAAGTGATCAGTAAAGCTAGAAGGACTGTTCTTATCCTAGTGGATTTTAGACCTCTTCAAAAGTAACTGGGTAACGCCCTCAAAGGAATTGTCTTTGTGGATTTGGACGCCTTATCACAATGGTAAGATATGATTTATTATCAACTGTCTTCTTTTTCTTCTTCTTCTTCTTCTTCTTCTTCTTCTTCTTCTTCTTCTTCTTCTTCTTCTTCTTCTTCTTCTTCTTCTTCTTCTTCTTCTTCTTCTTCTTCTTCTTCTTCTTCTTCTT
>RQTK01001576.1:10665-26787 GCA_003991915.1 Elysia chlorotica
CTACTACTACTACTACTACTACTACTACTACTACTACTACTACTACTACTACTACTACTACTACTACTACTGCATGGAGTACTTCTACGAAGACGACTGCGAATGCTGCTTCTGTGTAAAAATAATCTAAAATCAACCAAACACGGTTCCTCTAAGCTTTACTACTGCCTTACTAGACGATCCTAACCATGTACACGTAGAATAAGTGGTTCTCATGTTCATATACATGTATTATCAGCCAATTACTACAGTGCCATTAACTGTCAACCACAGGGTGGTATATTCTTCAAACATGATTAATCTCATTGTGCTAACGAGTCTGACATTTCTGTGCGAGCATCACCGCTCTAATCTAACTAATCACTACGGCAGTGCACTACATACATTGTATTCGTCGCAACACAATGGAGATACTTAAAAAATGCTTAGCCATGACTTCACTTGTGTATAGAGAAAGGTTAAATTTAAATCCGGAGACAACCAGATTCTATTGTAAGGGTGTTGCACGGCATTTCTTAATAAATTGGAAGCCCCCAGAAAGGCGTGATAGACTTGTAGATCTATACGAACACGTCACCAGCGCTCCACACGACCATCCGAGTTCTGCGCCGACGCAATTTGCATGGAGATGGAGTGTGGCGCGGGGCTGAACTTGGTGAGCACTCCTCGGGGAATCTGCCTAATTGTGTACATAGGCAAGCGGCTCTAGGATGAGGAGGAGGAGGAGGAGGACGAGGAGTTTTTGGAAGTCCTGAAGTATTTTTTTATGCTGCTTTAACTTGTTTTTTGTTGTTGTGAAGGTCTTGGTGCTGACGTTATTTTCTTGTTGTTGTTGTTGTTGTTGTTGTACTTGTTGTTCTTTTTGTTGTTGTTGTTCAGTCACGCTGGTGTTATTTTGCTGTTGTTGTTGTTGTTGTTGTTGTTGTTGTTGTTGTTGTTGTTGTTGTTGTTGTTTTTGTTGTTGTGCAGTCATGCTGGTGTTGTTGCTGTTTTTGTTGCTGTTGTACTGCTACTCCTGGTGATGTTTTATGTTGTTGTCATTGTTGTTGATGCTACTGGTGTTATTTTGGTTCAGTTAATTGACTTTTGTTTTAGTGATACTGCTAATTTTTTAGTTGTTGCTGTTGATGCTGTATACTGCTACTGCTGTTTTTTGGTGATGGTGGTTTTGCTGATTCTGTTTGTGATTGTTAAATTATGATTGTTATTGCCATTGTCTTATTACTATTGCTGTGTTTGTTGATCCCACGAAAACTAATGAATAGAGAGTTTTCAAACTTAAAGAATTATCTTGAAAGTTGTCAAGTGTGAAATGTCTGACTTGTCGATTGTGGTCGTCTGCGTTTATGATGTGGCTGTTGGTATATTTTTCTTTCGTTACTCATGCTGTAGTTGCTACTATTGTTGTTGTTGCTGTTGATTTTGTTGTTGTTGTTGTTGATGATGATGGTGATATTGTTAGTGTTGCTTTTCCTGTTACGGTTTTTATTTCGTATTTACTGTTGACGTTAACATTGTTATTGTAGATTAACTAGACTAGATTAAATGATACCAGTACTTATTTCTAGCTGAAACTATCATCGTCTCTGGCCTTAATTCAGAATGATGTTAACACAGTTTAATATCATTTTGACTAGTAAATAAATCTTTACGTTAGTTCGAGAGTCTGGGATTATAGCGTCATAATTGCTTTTTCAGGGTGTCCAATAAGTTATTAGTTTGGTAAACATTGCTCTCAGAAAAGCAGGTCGAGCCAATTGTGTATGTTTTGCTGCTTCTACATGAAGTGAACAGTGCAAGACAGGAGCCTTCTTTGTATTAATGCGAGACAGATACATGTAGCATAGTATCGCTAGCTTTTAATATGCATGTTCAAGGGTTTTATAGGTCTGACGATTACTTCCTGACTAGGGAAGGTCATGCTGTCTATCATTGCTTAATTGATGCTTCTTTGAGGGTTATACAGCTTTTTAGTTTGGTAATTTGTGCCCCTCTTACCTCTTTCTTTTCTGTCCTTTTTCGATTGTTCTTTTAAAAAATAGTTATTGGTGATAAGTTTGTTGAGGACAGTGATTTACAATTATATTTTACAATTTAATCTAATAATGTCCTCTATCTCTCCCTTCAAACCCACAAACGTGCACACAAGTGCACTAGAACTTCTTTGATCTTCCATGATAGCTCTAACAACCGCGAGTACCCTCTTCACCTATATATGTACAGACACTTTGACCTGATGAAATTTTTTTTTGCAGGGCGAACGGTAGCTCCGTCGATAAAGCGCACGGCTTTTTTTTTTTTTTTTATCAAAGCCCCAGGTTCGACCGCAAATGTTTCCTATTTGGTTGGTTCGATTTCGCTTTAACCAGAGCCTGTCAAAGGCTATATTGTAATGTACAGTCTCTGGTTAAACAGTATTCTCACCTTCTAGTCATAAAACCATAATTATAATGATTATAATTTATATCCATTGTGTGTTTTCCCGTCCCCCAGAGTCGCGCCCCGCCCAACCCGCGGAACGCAGCCCACACCCAGAGCCAGATCAGCGCCGCGGGTTTGAGTCGCAAGATGAGCGGCGTGGCAGGCACGGGCTTCATCCGCGTCAAGCTGCTCCAGGTGGAGCTGGCCGAGGCCTCGGAGGACAGCTTTCTGGCCGTCAACGTCAAGGAGAGGGTGGACATCCCAGGTGCGTGCATAGCGTACAGTGTAGTTGCTGCTTTGGTTGAATTTGGGGTAGGGGGGAGGGGGAGGGGACACAATAACCTGCTCTCATACGGCTAGATCATGACAGAGTTGCATGCCCATGATGACTTTTATCCCCTCCAATCGATTCAATAAATTATTATTATTGTCCGTCCCATTGCGCAGAAAAAAAGTTTCAGTTAGGGAAACAAAATACTCCCTTGGCACCACACTGCTCTGTATTGCTCAGGATTCGTCAGTTTCAACCGTCGGTCGGGCAAATTTATTTGTCCAATTTTATCACCTGCTGCTTGGGTCGGTGTCAGTTTAATGTGACCGGCTGAGATATGGTATATGGTATCCCGGTCCTGTCTCATGTGTGACAGCTCATAAAGTTGTCAGACGTCAGTGTTGGGGCCCGTCTACAATATAGCCTATATAGTGCTAATGTTGGACTTTAAACCAACTTAACTCACTCTGGTTGAATTGGTCAGGAGGGGCGCGAGGTCGGGATGTAGTCGGGGGGAAACTTGGGGAAAAGGGCGGGGGCTGTGTCATCGATGTTGGTGATGTTGGAATTTCCATGATTGCCGTAGCAATTGATTTATTGTGTATTGTGGGAGAATCATTAATTTGTGTTGTTGATTGTGAGGCTCAAGATCTATGTTTTGTTTTGCACGATTGTATAATTGGCAAGGGTTATCATGGAGAGCCGTGTATAGAATTTGTACAAGTGGAAGTGTTGTGTGATTTGTACATGTGATGATGTAGCGACATGTCTAGGCTGCATTGTGAGAGTATGCGTAGTTCGTGTATATGATGATGGGGAAATATGATAATCCAGGAAGTGTTATAAGGGTTTGTATGGTCTGCATAGCTGATGTGTTATGTAAATAAATAATTGCAATATGGTATTATGATGTATTATGATAGTTTCTTTGATTTATATACAGGAAAATGCCAAAATATTTTTAAATACATTTTAACTCATATTAACTCAAATTAAATCATATTATAAAGCGTCTATCTTATATTATCATCATTATTATTATTATTATTATTACTATTATTATTGTTGTTATTGTTGTTGCTGCTGCTGCTGCTGCTGCTGCTCCTCCTCCTCCTCCTCCTACTACTACTACTACTACTACTACTACTACTGCTACTACTACTACTACTACTACTACTACTACTACTACTACTACTACTACTACTACTGCTACTACAACTACTACAACTACCATTGTTGTTGTTGTTGTTATTGTTGCGAGTATATCTATTTTATGACAACCAAGCATTTTTAAAAGCGCGCTATTCGTTTGGCGCAGCGCTTTGCATTTTGCAGACCACTACATTGGAGAACTGATAAATGTACAAAATGGGAAAGGTATTGTTATGCGAAGCAGCAATTCTATGTAGCCCGCAAAGCGCCATAAGCAGCTGAAGTGTGTACCTCGCGCCATGTCTGCATATATATTCAATTCTGTTTTCCGGAAGAAGTTGCAATGTCGTTGCCATGTTTGCATTACACAGGGAGGAAATAAAATGCCGGTGCAGTGTCAATACGTGGCTTTATCGACCGTAGTTTGAGTTGGGGTCAAGTATTGTAGCAACAAGGGGCCCTTTAACGGCTGGTGGGAATCATTATTGGATCATATTGCGATTCAAGATGCATTCTGCAAGGGAACACAGAACACATCATTGCGATCGTTACAATTTACTAGATGTATTGTGAGCTGGGAACGCATTGAACTTCTTGCGATACAAGAGTTATAGTGACGAGAAACATATTAAAGTCATTCAGAAACAAGATGTATTATTGCTCAGTAAAAACACATTGTGTTATGCCTCAGAAACATATAAGAAGAAAAAAAGATCTGACACAAGATATGATATTGAACAAAATATAGTGCGATACGATATGGACCAGAAAGACATTGAACTCATTGCGATGTAAGATGTGTTATGGACTAGAAACACATCGAAGTACACTGAGATACAAAATGTATTATTGCTCATAAAAAAGATGACGTTGAACTCATTCTAATACACGACGTATTATGGACCTGATATACATTAGAACAAATTAATGCGACACAAGTCGTATTGTGGATCTTGGATATAACAACACGTTGCGGAAAAAGATGTATATAGGCCAGAGGTTCATTATAGCGCATTTTAATACATGATGAGTTATGGACTAGAAACACATTGAACTTATTGCGATACAAGACGTGTTATGGAACATAACCACACTAGAATACATTGCGATACAAGATGTTCTAAGGACTAAAAATGCGTTTGAACAAATTGCGATTCAAGATGCAGTATGAAACGGAGATATAATTATTTGGACACCGTGGAATTAGCTTGGAACAAGGAAAGAACGTAGAACCAAATACATGTACTGTATCACGAAAGCAACATGAAACTTACTGGGCAAAGGAGTTATTGCTAGAGCAAAGAAGGGCTATATTATTTTATTTCAACACGAGGGAATATTTTTTTTTGAAAGAAACAAGTTGCACATACAATATATTTTGAAAGCTCTTCCAAGAAAGGGACATTTTAAATGGGAAATGTCACGTTTGCATCCACACTGATAAGCTTCGCTAGGCCTGTTAGATCAGTGAAGAACTTTGTCTCTGAAAAAGATAAACGCGAATGCGAATGTCGACGAGTCCTGGGGGATTCGCGTTTTTTTTATTCTTCTTATTCGGTCGGTGTCTGTATAATATGACCGGCTAAGTCCTACGCTCCGGGATCTCACTGATATTATAGTCTAGAGCATCGCTCTGAAGACCCAGCAGTTGTTTAACTCGAAGCGATATTCGCTTTTTCCGAGCACAAACCCTGCCAATCGATTCAATACATTATTATTATTGTCCGTCCCATTGTGCAGAAAAAAAGTTTCAGTAAGGGAAACAAAATACTCCCTTGGCACCATACTGCTCTGTATTGCTCGGGGTTCGCCACTTCCAACCGTCGGTCGGGCGAAATTATTTGTCCAATTTTATCTCTTTCTGGTTACGCCGATATCAGTATAACATGACCAGCTCAGACAAACCCTGGTACGCCAGCTATGTGTCTCTGAGGTACCACGTAAAATCTAATCGTCTTGGAACTCGTTGCCTACATAGCCTTAATACAGGCCTTGTGATGACGGTGCCTGTAACGAAACCAACACGATAGCTAAGGCAATCTCCAATCGCAGTTATATTGCTAGAAATGTGACCGGCTGAGACAAGAGTCATGGTATCCCTATCTTGTCTCGTGTGTGGCAGCACATCAAATTGTCAGACGTCAGTCTTGGGGCCCGTCCACAATATAGCCGATATAGTGCTCTTGTTGGACGTTAAACCAACTCAACAACAACTCTGTTCCTAGACTTACGGAACCAATGAGCAATCAGTTTGCCCGTGCTTAAGGGACGTGATTATGTACATGTGTACATGTATGTACCTTGTATAATATTGGTGACTCTGAACGCTTAGAAACTAAGCCTGACTCTGATCTGTCCCTCTGTTTCAGGCAACGGCAAAACCAAACTTTACCATTCACTGTAACCATAATAACTGGCCTCGCTCTGGTTTTTCCCTGTTTCAGGCAAAGACGAAACCAACTTTTACCTTTCACAGTGTATGTAATAACCCGCCTTGCTCTGGTATGTCCTTCTGTTTCAGGCAAAGACGAAACCAACTTTTGCCTTTCACTGTGTAATAATGTAATAAGCCGCCTTGCTCTTGTCTGTCCATGTGTTTCAGGCATAGGCGAAACAAAGCTTTACCATTCGCTGTGTATGTAATAACCCGTCTGTCCATGTGTCTCAGGCAAAGGGCAGCAGCTGATCCAGAAGAAGCGGACGCTCTACCCGAAATGGAACTCGTGCTTCGACGCGCACCTTTACGTCGGGCGCACCATCCAGGTGATCATCATGGACAAGCCCAACCAGAACCTGGCGGATGTGAGCATCACTGCGCAGGCGCTGGCCGACAAGTGCGAGAAGGGTACCGGGGGGACCAGCGGGCCCGTCTGGGTAGGTCCTAACTCACTACATAAGTATTATGCATATATTGATCTATCTGTCTCTCTCTCTATATCTCTCTGAAAGGACTGAGAGAGCAAATCGAAAGTGATGTTACCATTTTGTTATCTTTTCTTGGACATTGTAATATTGTACTTTTTTGTCATGTTTGTTAAGGGTGAGAAGCCCAACGAACCAATAAACATCAATCAATCAATCAATCAATCTCTCCTCTTTCCCTCTCTCCCTTTCTCTCCCTATCTCTATCTGTCTCCCTTTCTCTCTCTACCTCTATCTGTCTGCCTGTCTCTCATCGTACATACTCCTATTCGTAAATAGAAACAGGGAAACATTCAATAAACGAGAACTTATTCTTCAGAAACACTTTCTTTCCTTTATTTTTCAATAAATATGTCTTAATCTTCCATTCGTCTCTACCTCTCGATCGTTTTTGCCTTTTTTATCTACTCTCTCTCTCTCTCTCTCTCTCTCTCTCTCTCTCTCTCTCTCTCTCACTATCTCTATCTCTCTTGTATTCTGGTTCGTTGTTATTGTGTGGTTTGTAATGATGTAATTACTATGAACAGAACAAAAATGTTTTGAATTGAAAAATATTAAAAGAATTCAACAAGCCTATCGCTAGTTAACCGTTGATTCTTAGCAATCCAATAATAGATCGACGTTTGCTTTTTGCTTTGTTTTTTTTTTTTTCCATTATCTTTTTTTGGGTATAATGCACAAACAAGACGTAGCTTCCGTCTCGTCGTAACAATATAGCAATAAGAAGGCTTACGGCGAGACGTAAGCTACGTCGAGTTTGTGCATTCTACCCATGGACTGTTACTTCTATGCCAAGAATAAACTCTATTCGTATTTAAAACAAAACCTTCAAAACAAAACACACGCAAAACAAAAACAATGACATTGTTAGCCCTTAAGCTGTTTAAAGAGAACGGTTGTTACGCTTGGAAGCCTGAACTAATTAACGGTATGCCGGTGGGTTTGGTTTTTGTTTGGTTTTGTTTTGGTTTTTGGTTTTCTTTTATTCGTTTTTTGGCCTTGGCATAAGCTGCAACAGTTGGTGGACTGCCGGATGGTCGGCCAATATCAAATAATTAGTATGATTAAGCTTATCAGCATAACAGTGTACGTACTTAGCTAGAGATTATTAGAGGCCTTGTGAATACGAGGTTCGTAAGAAAACAAAGACGATAGGTCTGCAACGATTCTCAATGATAGTTCTATCTTAGACCTACGAAGACATAATTATATGTCTATATGAGCGACCATAAAATTTCATGCCGTCGTAAATAGAGGGGCGCGGTGGCCCTGTGGTTGAACATCCCCTTCCGACGCAAAAGGTTTGAATTCGAGTCTTGGAGATTTCGCTCCCTACTGTTTGGTTCGGTGTCGTTTAATGTGACCGGCTGAGACAGAAGTGATTGCATACCCCGCCCTGTCTCGTGTAAGGCAGCACATAAAAGTGTCAGACACCAGTCTTGAGGCCCGTCCACAAATTAGCTATACAGCTTTGATGTTGGACGTTAAACCAACACAACACAACATTCAACATTCAGGATCGTAATTACGTAAGTCTTGGTTATGAGGGTGAAGTGAAGTTTGTTTTTCTCTTTTTGATTAACTTTAAGTAAAGGTGAATAAATTTGGTATATTGAAATATGTCGTGGATTATAATGTTTTCCTCCATGTAGTTAGGAAAACTGAAAGTAATACTCTTGTGTTGGAGGATGGCACTGGTATTCTTGTGTCTAATAGCAGGTACACTGTATTATGGATACCACCAATTGGGCGCTAGAACCGGTTCGAATTTAATATTCTCTAGTAAAAAAATATATAGTATATTTATGTCTATCCACACCATCGACGTTTTCTTGATACAGCGGAGAAGTTGTTTGATCTTTCACTAAAAAGCTCAATTCAGATCTGGGGTAGGAGGAACAGATAGGAGCAATATTCAATCGCTTATCTTTATATTTAAGACCAGATTCAGACGCCCATCTATGTATTTTAGAACAGATTCAGACGCCCATCTATGTATTTTAGAACAGATTTAGACGCCCATCTTTGTATTTAAAATCATATTTAGAACGGTTTCTTTCGTATCTCCGAAGTTTTCCCCCCGTATGAGAACTGAACCCGCGCCGCCTTGTCCTAGCTCAGCGCGCGCTGTCACCGCTCACCAGGGGCGGAAACGAAGCAGTCGATCACCAAGTGGTGAAGACGAACCAAACCCCTACCACCCCACCCCCCTCTCCCCTGGGCCTGTCAGTTCTGTCACGCAGTCATTAACCCAGTGTAGGCTGATCCAGATCGGGATCTAGCTGATGTAGATCTATCTAGGCCTCTTACAGAGAACTGAGAGAAGCGAGAAATGTGCTAGGCACATGACTATGGAGCCGGACCACTCCCTCACCGCCTCGCCGAGTCTTTGTTTCTGACCTTTTCTCAAAATAATAATGAATAAAAATTAAAATGCAGAGACACTCACACTCGGAAATCCTAAAAAAGAAAAATAATGTCTATGATAACTGCATGAGTATTTTTAACAACGTATTAAAGAGAATGACAGAAGATCGTGCAGGTTGATTCCAGATTTAGATTTTAGATTTTCGTCTTGATGGAAAATTAAACTGGATAGGCGGACACAAAGGAACCAAAGGTGTACACGGATTATCTGTTTCAAGAATGGCTTGGATTACGTGCATTTCTTTTGTCCGGTAGTTAAGGTAATTCTTGTTATATACGTTTCATGTTTGTGCTTTGAAGATAGCGAGAACTGAATAGTTTTTTTCCTTTTTTTTTCCATTTTATAGTAATGTGTATGGATGTTGTAAATATTCATTTCTTTTGTTTTGAGAATGGCGTGGATACTTTGCTTTCCTTGCGCCACTTTGTTGAGGTTAATATAAACTTATTTATTGTCTTTAGGTGATGGCGTGGAATATTACAATTATTATTTTTTTCTTTCTCGTGTAATTGGGGTGAACATAATTTAAAGTCTTGGTTGTGAGGGTGAAGTGAAGTTTATTTTTCTCTTATGTTGCTTAAATTTAAGTAAAGGTGAACAAATTTGGTATATTGAAATATGACGCAGATTCAGATGCTTATCTATGTATTTAAGAACAAGTTTAGATGCCCATCTTCGTATTTAAGACCAGATTCAAACGCCCATCTTTGTATTTGAAATCATATTTAGACGCCTATCTAGACTATGAATTTAAGAACATAACTTTTTAAACGCTCAAAAAAAAAAAAAAAAAAAAAGATTTCGACTCATCTATGTATTTAACAGGTCTGGATGCCCATCTATGTATTTAAAAACAAAAAAGCAACCCAAAAAATATCGTTCTACAACGATAAGATTTTGTTGATAGATGAAAGCTCTCCACACCACTCCATCAACACCCTCCCTCATAAAATAATATCTCAATGCAACCACACACACCCCGACGGAAGTATGAATTATTAAGACGGAGGGTGTTTTAGAAAGTTGCGAAACAAAGGCATAGAATATTCCCATCTACTGACTTAGGAGTAAGTAAGGAAACGAGTCTCTAAACTTAAAGCCTAAAAATAAAGAAAAAAAACATCGTGCAAGGTCCAAGCGAACTTGGGTAACAATAAAGTTAGTTCGAAGTTAAAGATTCCTACCCTTAGCATCACTTCGGCATGCCGTTTTATAGTAAGTAGCAATCTTGAGATATGTATTTCTTAATCGAACTTGATGGATATCCAACAGTTTTTTAAAGAACCTGACAACGCTAGCCATTGTGATCTCTGTTTTATTACTTGGGGACACGATCAGTCTTTGTGGATTCATTGCTTGTGTCAGTGTCATTGCTAGGTGATAGGCCGAGAAAAGTTTTGGTACCACCACTTTAGACGTTAGTCTTACGACTCATCCGTGAGATAGACTAGGCTAGTTACTGAGTTTTAACATGAAGAAACCAGTGTACAACAAATCTCTATGGACCAAGGATAATGGTCACATGGGTGCTGATGGAGTAATAGCACTGTCCTGGGAGATCCTGTGGGAATAGCCCACCTTATACATTAATATAATCTATATTGTGTTGAACGCCCGCTGCGCTCTGCGAATAACTTTGTACGGAGCTGAGGACACAAGAGAGGTTTGAACCACGCATCTCATTTTTGCGCAAGCAGTAGAGCGTTGGTTTCCTAGTCGGAAGGTCTGTGGTTCGAAACGCACGATTGGTCAACAGGGGTCATGGTATCTCCGCACTGTCTCTGTATGGCAGCTCGTAAAAACTGTCAGACGTTAATCTTGAAACCCGTTTACAATATAGCCCATATAGTGCTGACGCATGACGCTAAACATCAAACAAGCCATTCTCCGAATTCCAAAGTAACTACTGGCGCAACCCCCCCCCCCCCCCCCACCACCACTCTCCCGCGAGCTCGCCTCAGATACATTCTCTTGTGTAAGTTTTTAGAATAGGCAGCATACCAGGAATCTCTTCGATCCTCGCCGCGTAAACTTCAATGGACGGAACCACCGAGATTTTAACAAGCTACGTATCCAAACAGGGGTTCCCTATCGTGCCTAATTCCATATCATTATGTTTGACACCTGACGCAACCCTATTCTTCCCTTGTAAGTCTGTAACAAAGGCGATGCTCAATGGTTAGACCCAAACTCCTGTAGTACAATGTATCGATTGCGTCCTTGACATTTTTGTGGGACGGTCGTAAAACTCTGTTGCTTCAACAATTTTCTCGCGTGCTCCGCTGCTGTAAAGCAAGATCGACATTTCAGCCGTTGTTGGTCACAACCCGTGCCTGGGTGTTAGTCTCTAAACGGCTTGTCGCTTTCAATAGTTGGCTCATACAATGTGCAACCTAGTATACTGTTTCCGAGGGTCCATAGGGAGGATTATATGCGGCGACGGGCCACAAGACTATCGTATAATTGTACATACAACTCAGCCGATCACATTATATACTGATACAGATCGAACTATTAGAAATCAAAATTCCACAACTAAAATTCGTCCGATCGTAGGCTCGAAACGGGCGCCTCTTGATTGTCAGTTCAATTATGTCCCTTCTTTCTACCCCTTGCGACAGACCCCTCTCCCCCCTTATCTTTACCGCCTCCTTACAGTACGTTTTTCAACACGAATCTCTAAAATAACAGGGGGTTTTCACCCAGTCAGTCGTTGGTTCCAAGATTTACGCCAGGGCAGTCAGCGGTCGTAAGTCTTTGAGCAGACAGTCCTAAGTTTTTTTATGTCCGCCACCAGACCGATAATCGTGAAAGGTTCCGGTGGAAGTTTTGGCTTCTGTCCGGGCCTGGTTGGGCTTGATGGCGGCGATCCAGGATGTGATTGCCGCCAGGCTGGTCTGTTACTAGTGTTAGTTGGTACTGTCCTCATAACTATCAGGATTAGCCTGTATAGTCCAGTGTGTAGGCTCGCGGGGGGCTCTGGAAAGGCCGATAAGATAGGGGGAAAAGGGGTTTGGGGACACAGAGAGACAGACAGGGAGAGACAGAGAGGAGAGGGAAAGAGAGGGAGAAAGGCAGACAGACAAACAGAGACAGACTTAAAGAAGAAGAGAGACAAGCTCAGAGAGAGGAAGGGAGGAAGATAAATAGATGGGGAATGAGAGAGGAGTGGTGGGATGGTCGAGTGTGTTTGCGTGATTGGGGGCAAACAGAGAGGTGGGTGGGTAGGACATAACAAAGAGGAATGATTAGAGATGCACCGCCTATGTTCTCTACCTTCATCAATAATGTGTGCGCCCAGGGATTGCAGAGGGTCGGGGCGGTAATGGAAAGAGCAATATAAAATAATGGTTTCTCTAAGTGTGTGTGTGTATGTGTAATAGAGAGAGAGAGAGAGAGAGAGAGAGAGAGAGAGAGAGAGAGAGAAAGAGATAGAGATAGAGATATCTACCCAGACCAGAGGTAAAGAGTCAGCTATACAGACAGGCAGACAGAAGTAGAGACAGAAATAAAAAAATAAAATCCCCAAAACAATGAAGTGCCATTTTTCTCTCATACTAAATAAAAGGAGGGGTGATGATTAATTTACATTGTTGACGTTTTTGAAATGTAAATTTTCTTTTCAGTTTGATGACTGGTCAAACTAATTGTAAATAGCACAAAACGTGTAATGGTTGCCTTAAACCATTGCTGTTTTATCTATCTCTTGGAGTTCTAGCTATACATGTACGAGCCAACCTTTTCTGCTCTGATTTTACATTGATGGAAATACTCACCACAATAAGGAATATGGTTTTAAAAAGACATGCTCCGCCGCATAGGAAGACATAGGTTTTGTTGAACCAGCAGAAACGCTTCAAAATCTCCATCTGTTCATCTTGCAGTAAATTTGTTTCCCGTTTAAGCGCACTTTTTTATGACTTGAAGTTGAATGGCTGCACATGCTCGTCTGCGGCAGGTATTGCTTGATAAGCAAACTTTCAAAACAAACCTCATGACTCCTGAGTGCTTTGGACAAACTTCAATCGTAATGAGGAGAAAAAAAAGACCCGACAAAACTGTTGGAATTTTACCTCGGAAATAAATTATCCTTCTTATCTCAGTTTTCTAGAATTCACAGGCATCGCACTGAGGTGCACAAGATTTGAGGAAACTCAGTAGAGCATCCGACTTCTAATCGAAGAGTGCGGGGTTCGAATCCTAACCAGGTCGCCTAGTTCCTTACTGGCTGGGTCAGTATAAGTCTGAGGTAGAGGTCCTAGTATCCTCGCAGTCTTTGTGAGACAGAGTGTAAAACGCCCTATTTTAGTCTTGGGAATCCACCACAATATAGCTTAGTTGTTGCTGTTTTTGTTTTGTTTTTGGACGACCAAAAAAAAAACAAACAAAAAAACAAGATAAAATCAATTGGTAAATAAACGCACTGCCCAAGCAATTGTCTCAAACATCAGCGTTTATCTTCTCATTAACCGCTCTTTCAGAAAGTTTTCTCACGAAGGATTCTAATCAGATGAGCGATCGTTGCCACCAGTGCTAATCCCCCCATAGCAGCAGATTTGACGGTCGCCATGTTCTTTAGTCTGGGATAGAAGCCGTTGATTCGTTGCTACGGTCAAACTAATAACAATTTTCCAGACTTATAAAAATGGCGGATTTCAGTTTTCCGGAACCACCCAATCAAACTTCCTGTTTTTCTGTTCGTTCTCTATATTCTGTTGTGTGGTGTGGCAGGCTGAGTGAAGATATCCCCGATTTGCGCTGTCGTGAAGCGGGCACTATGAGTATATGACGTAACGCAATCAACATTCATGTAACGCCATTACCAGGCGCGGTCCCGTTTTTGGCCGTGACAGACCTTACTGCACGTAAACTGATCAGCTGACCACGGCAAGTTCTCTCTCCCCGCTTAAACTCTCTTACATGCAAACGAGCTCGGAATGGGCAAATCGAAGCAAATCTAATTCTCTAAGGCAGAGTAAACTCGTTATTTTTTCCTTTACGCGGTCGAGGAGTTGGGGGCTTGTGGGCCGTGCGGTTTGTTACGGTGATCTGCTGAGGAATCTGATGGTTTCTTCCTTCACTGGGTCTCGGGGGGTTCGGGAGTTGAGTTGGTTGCTTATGTTCAGCTTCAGCACTATATAGGCTATTATTATAGACGGACCCAAAGATTGACGCCTGACAAATGTATGTGCTGCCACATACGAAGCAAAGCGGGTAGATCTGGACTCCTGTCTCAGTCGGTCACCTTAGTGGGTTCGGGTAAAACTGCCTCACTTGGACGGGCTCTGGTGGTCCATTGGTTTGAGCTGTTATCTCTCACTCTCTCTCTCTCTTTCTTTCTCTCTCTCTCTCTCTCTCTCTCTCTCTCTCTCTCCCTCTCTCTTTCTCTGCTCTAGATGAGGGGTTCGAACTGTCTTACATAATATGCGGCTTAGATGTTGATGTCCCATATTGCTAAAGTACAGGTGATAATTATTGTGAAACATAGGAGGAATTGATCGGTGTCAATTAGATTACAAGTCGAATAGTTACTAACGTCTGGCAATTTCTAAGTGTTGCCGCAGAGAGGGAGAGGCAGAGAGAGAGAGAGAGGTTGATAGATAAATAAAAAGGGGCGGAGGGTAGAAAGGAAGGAAGGGGAGAGAGAGAGAAAAATAGAGAAAGAGAGAGAGAGAGAGAGAGAGAGAGAGAGAGAGAGAGAGAGAGGTTTTACCGAAATCAACCCAACTGGTCAGACAAAACACTATTTGTAGTTGTACCGGTTCAGGGCCCCCCTCTTCTCCACACACACACACACACACACACACACACACATACACATACATTCGTGGAAATAATCGATTTATCCCATGTCGTTACACATTCTTGTCTGAGAATCAGCAAAAATAGTTAGGCAGATCGTGAATCGATACGAATATTTTGCCATATTTTGTACACCCTGACAGTTCATTGATATGTTTCAGAAGTTCACAATATTGAATGATCCCTGGCAGCTAATTTTCACTGTCTTTTTTGTTGTTTTTGTTGTTGTTTAATGCAACAATCAAACAACTAAACATTCTAGGATTAGTAGGAATGCCAATGTGTCAATGTGTCAATTACAAGTAACTTCAATTAATTTGAATGATATGTCGTTTACCAGCTCCGTCGTACTAGTTATTTCTCTTCCTACCTACTGTGTGTGTGTGTGTGTGTGTGTTTATGCCTGTCTACTCTGCCTGTCTACGTGTCGTTCTTTACTTCTATCTCAGTTTCTATCTCTCTTTGTATCGGTCTTTTTGTTTTGTCCCTGTCTCTATGTTTACGCCTCTTTCTCAATATCTCTCTCATCACTCAATCACTCATTTTCTCAGAGAGGAGGGGGGGGGGGGGGGGGGGGGCCCGGGGGGGAATCTCTCTCTCTCTCTCTCTCTCTCTCTCTCTCTCCCCTTGTCCCGTTCTCTCTTTGTCGCTGCCCCGTTTTGTTATTTATTTCATTCATTCAACATTTAGACAACTTATGTGAAACTGCTTGATAGTTCAGCCATGTTTATTTTGAATTCTACTTGTGTGTGTGTGTGTACGTGTGTGTAGATTGTCAAAATTGTTATTCAGCCTTTTATAACCATATAACAGTCGCAGGCTGCCGCAACTATACTACTAATGAAGTCGCACAGACTAAAAATACCACACCTGCTTATTTTTTCTTCTTCACTTCATTGTGGATTTTTTATCTTCCTTAGTTGGATCTGTCGCCCAAAGGACGCCTGCAAGTTCAGATCAGATTCTACCCCGAGAACAGTGACGAAGGTGAGATATCCCTATATCTATTGGTTTTTTACCCTTTTAGATCTCCAAGAAATCGATTACGTGTGCCCAGTGTACTTTGCTTTGACTGTTCTAGTTATTTAACAGAATTTCAGAAAATAGAGCCGCAGATTTCTCCAAT
>RQTK01001576.1:36972-64653 GCA_003991915.1 Elysia chlorotica
TNGNNNANNCNNNTTGTTTTTTTTCGTTTGTTTGTTTTTTAATGAGTGTACTTTGAATTATCAAAGTACTTTTTATTTGCAGTGTATTTTTATTGTAGTATCTGAAAAACTAATTATGTTTGCATTTCACATGATGGTTTTTCAATCACACCTGTTTCGAAAGTAGTACCTACTTATACAAAGTACTAATTTTCAGAATAATTTAAATGCTATAAAGATATTGAGTCAACAGATTGGTTACTCTCTCAGTTTCAGATTTCTTATGGAAATCTTATCTTATACCATGTATAATTCATTTATTAATACCTATTCAATCAAAATCTAAGACATGGCTCATTAAAGGATATTCAGGTGTTTTATACATATTTAAAGAAGAGAGTGATTGAAGAGGGCAGCTTTCATTGCTTTATACCTAAGCTAATATGCTTGCAGGCTCTGTATGAATTGTTCTGACAATTTCCTATAGCCAAGCACTTTAAAAAAAAAATTAAATGAATGTATATATTGCCTTGCAACAGGCTCTACTGCAACAATTTAAGTCATTTTTTCCTTTCATGAGAAAGCACTCGTTGTTCTAGAAGTGTCCTTTGAAGATACAACAGTATTGGTTGCTGTAACTCTTTGATTGGATAGAGTAGTGTACCAGCTCCCTTAGCAGTTTCTCCTAACGATTCTGTACTGATTGCCTTAGCAATGTCTTAATAAATGTGTTTATATATATTATATATAAATATGCAGAGATAGAGAGGGAGGAGAGAGAGAGAGAGAGAGAGAGAGAGAGAGAGAGAGAGAGAGAGAGAGAGAAAGAGAGAGAGATAGGGCGGGAGAAAGATAGTATTTTAGTCTGTTTGCATGTCTCCCCGTCTTTCTATTTGTCAGCTCTGTCATGACTTTATGGTTTTCTATATATATATAATTATATATATACATCTGTTAATTCCATCTTGCGCTCTTAAGTTTATTTATCTATCTCAACTACTGTGACATGAACCACCGATTGTAACTCACTGAGACTAATTTCAGCGTATATTCTCTCCCATGGCAGATTTTGGTCAGTGTTGTATAGTTTTCATTCGCATTTCTGTTTGGCATACATACACCTGTTCTTGTAAATAGATTTTTACTGGTATGGTATTTGATGTGAGAATCTAAGCAACGTTCTGGGTAAGCTTGGTTTGAGTTCCTCATTATCTATCGTGATTTAGAGCCTAATAAACAGGGATAGTAATTTTGATAAACATTTAAATGGCAACAGCTTGAGGCTTGTAAATAATTGTCAAATTTATTTTTAGTTGTTTTTTTTTTAATTTTATGCCTAAAGGCCTGAAAATGTATTCAGATGGTAATATAATTGTAAGATCCAACTTTTACCAAATTTCCTCTGACTTTTCACATATTTTAGCTTTTTTCTTATTCTGTGAATATTTTTCAAGTGTGAACCAGCAAGTTTGTATTTGACAAAATACAATTTTATTTAATTTCTTCAATGTCAGACTACAAACCCTTATTATTTCTTTTATGATTGAATATTTGCATGTAACCGTATGCATGTGACACATTTTTATATGGACCTGGATTGATTTGATATGGAGTTAATGAGAAATTTTTATCTTTGTGTTACAGGCTCAACAATACTGTGCCTATTCCATGAATCCATCTTGTTTTGCATACATTGTTTTATATCTTCTTGGACTGAATAGTTGCTGTTATAACAATGACCTAGAACAACTTTTCCTGTGATCTTTGTTTCTGTTATTAATGACTCTTGACTGCTTTTTCTTTATAAAAATTATACTTTTACTTCAGGTAAGGTCGAAGAGTAAATTCGTACTGTATAAATGAACATGAGAACAGCTCAAATGGTCTATCATACCATATCTCATAAGTTAGTCAAGAGACTAACGATATATCATGCAAAGCAACTGGCCGCTGGTGAGACCATTTCACAAAATCCTGTGATGTTACAAGAAGCAGTTAAGTTTGAGTTTTGTGGAAGACAATTTAAAAAAAAAGATAAACTGCTTTCTGCAATGCTGCCCTAGTTGCAAATTGCCTTGTGTACATGTATGTTAAAAATATTGTTACTGCCCTGTCAGATTTCTCTGTATATCTAATCCTCTGTGATTTTCCCAAACCCAAATCATTATTCCATCTTGTATCATTATAATCTCTTCTCCTTTGTTTGCACCCTTCACATAATCATAAGCATTTTATAATATTATTACATATGTTATGTATGAAAATAAACTTTTTATTATTTTGATCATTGTGAACTGAATAAATCTGCCTGTCTTCTGTATAATACACACCATGTACCAACAGCTGATACATACTGTTAAGAGAGCTACTGACGGTCAAAATGAAAGCGTAGAGTGTGCCTGCGTCTTAAATTCCATGGCAGGTGGGCAAATAGAGTGTGGAATAATACACCAATCTACTTCAAAAAAAAAGATGAGCTTTCTTGTTAATATATAAATTTTAAAAGATTCATCTTTGTAGAGAGGTTAAAAAAACAATCATTCATAATCAAGCTAAAACTTTTTTTAAAGTTGTTTATGGGGGAAAAAGTATTTATTCTCTTTCATTTTCACTAAAAGGTGAGGTATTAGCTTAAAAAGATCTCTTGGAATCTAGTATTTATCACTCAATAGAGAGTTGAAACTCTGAGACATCAGAGTGTACTGATATATAGAGCCAAGGTGATTTATCTAAACATTGTGTATGTGTTTGTGTGAGAGAGAGGGAGAGAGAGACAGATATATGGAGGTAGACACAGCACAGAGAAAGAGAGAGAGAGAGAGAGAGAGAGAGAGAGAGAGAGAGATGGTGATGATGATATACTTGTTTTCACCGCGGAAATAAAAAATATGGGAAGGGGGGGGGGTAAATGTCAAAGAGAACGTGAAAGTGATGAGGACGAGGATAAGAGGCAGACTATTATACAAGAAATAAAGCAGCATTCAGTATGATTGAAAAATTACCTCCATAGAAATTTAAATAATTGATCATACCAAGTTTTTATTTGCATATTGTCTGTGTGTGTGTGTGTGTGTGTATAAGGATTTATGAATTAACTTCATGTACTAAAGAAATCCTGATCCTGAAGTGTTTTTTTTTTAATGTTGCTAATCCTTACCTTTCATCCTGACAGGAAAGATAAAACAATAAAAACTTAGATCCAGCTTATGATCAGATATGGCTAAAGACAAAAAAATATTTATTTTTCTTTTAATTAACAAAAAACAAATGCGTTGTAATTTTACAAAATGAGTTTTGTAGGAGTTCAGACTTAACCACTAAAAACAGTATCAAGACAAGTTTTTATAATGGAACAAAATTGAGACCGGGAACTATTGATGAAATAAAAACATAATAAAAATAGTGAACTTAAAGAAGAAGAAGAAAACATAATTTGATTTGTTTCCATCATGGTAACATCGCTGGGATAATACATTTTTTCCCCTAATCTCAGCATTGAGCAAGTCTGTATCTCAGCAGTTACTACACTTTTTTGTGATATGACCACACACATGGCATGGGACCTGTTTCCTCTATGTGGCACTCACTCGCCTTGGCAATACAAGACCAAGCACACTTAGCATTAAATATCTTTTCCTCTTGGTAACTTAACGTACATGGGTGCATGTTCAAATCCTGTCTATGCCACGTGCATCCCATGTGTGACAGATCCTATCATTTGATCATGAGCTAGATCTAGGTTTGTTGTTGTTTTTTGTATTCTCTTCCTCTTCATTTACAGTGTAGTCTTGATAAAGTCAAAACTAAAGAACCAGATTAATTTGCTGACTTAAAACAGAACAAACATAAAGAAAAAGGAACTGTGACTGCTCAAAGGGATTGACACTAGGCAAGGATTTTCTTTAAGTTGACTTTAACCCTTTAAGCAGACTCCACTGCTTTTCCATATCAAGTAAATCACTTGCATCTTTAGATCGCTGGATCTAGCTGTGTCTGTCCCTGTTTTTATATGGCTTTAACTGTCTGGTTTATTATATAAAAAACATTCTGAACATAGACATGGCGATTATTGAAATCAAAAGCTACCAACCTTCTCATGTTACTTTTTTACTATCAAAACACAAATTTTACTAGCATTTGCTTTTCAACTTAAGTTTCCAGATTAATAATAAAAAAAAAGTTCTGAGGTAGCTAAGATGCAACCAATTTTAATACATCAAGAATTAGTCCAGGATAGGTGTGTCTTTTAACATTATAAAGTACAAAATAAGTAGCAGTTTTAGCAATGACTGGTTTACAACTTTTAAAGCCAAGCCATTTTCTTCTGTTATTGTCCAGATGCAATTCTCTTTTCTTACTTCGAATTTATTGACCTCATTCATATTCAAATAAACTGCATTAAACAAAACATGTTTTAGTTGTCATTTTTTTAATTATTGATAATTTGAATTTTAATGAAACAAAGTTTTACAGCAAACATGTGAGTCATTTTTTTACTGCATTAGGAACAATTGTGTGCAAACAAGATTTTTTTTACAAGATTTGTATCAAAAGCACATGAAAAAAAAAAGTCAAATATTTCCTGGAAAGCATATTAAATAGTAACATTTTCATGAGCTACTCAGAAGAAATGTAACATTATCCACACGTACACATCATGAATTGATAATATTATACACTTATGAATATGTTAAAAATGAAATGATTTTCCCAAATTATCACATAATAAATACTAACATTATGCTAATACAGTTGTGTCAATGCAATCCTTTAATAAGGGAAAGGTCTAAACACTCGAGTTCTCATGGTAATTTACAGTAGCAACTTTAACACAAGTCTGCCTATTAACATTATTTATGAACTGAAACTTACAAGAGGATATCTTACTTTTTCTCCATGGTTTTGCTAAGAAATCTCTTCAAGGTTTTAAATAATCCATTCCCATATAAGTTGAGATATAGGTTTACCTCTGTATGTAATCATTGAAAATATTAATTACAACAGAAGTTGAATGTATGATTTGTTTTCCAAATAATTAAAAAAAAAATAATGGCTAACACTTTGCAGTATCACAATTATGATAAAAATACTTACAGATACAACACATTATTAAACAAACAAAAAATTTGATAAATGCCGCTTTGATGTTCGGGAAAAAAAACAATGGTCCTACATACAGAGAGGGCAATGTGACTTGTGAGCAAACCGTTATACCCCGCTCCAGTCCCTTAATGATTTGAAGCTGCCTAGATTATTTCAACATTCACAAAAATTGCTCAAATTACTGTGACATACACATCTTTACTTCCGGACATCCCTTGCTTCTGCATTTCAAATATCAAAATATACATGTCATTCACTTTCATGTGCTTATCACATTGCAAATAAAAAAGGAGAAGGAAGGTTGTTTTTTTTTAGCTTAACTGGTATAACAGAAGAGAAAAAAGAAATCGGCCATACTAAAGCCAATCGAGTTAACTAAAAAGATTTACAGAACAATTTAACACATAGGAAAAATGCAATCCTAATTCTGAAATGTATACAACAGTATCATTCACGGGTAATACCTTTTGGGAGGATTAATTTCTCCTATTGCACATTAAATATCATATCGTAGCTCAGGAATTAAGAAGAAACAAATAAATAGAATTTTTGTGAAGAACACAAACCAAACAGCAACAACATAAAACCATTGCTAACCATGATATTAAGAATGTATTAAAATATTGTGTAAATTTAGCAGATGGTGAAGTTGATGGACATAATTATGTGTAGCAACCTCACAAAATGAGTCAATTTGCAGTTCCGACTTAGCCACGAAAAAGACTTGCATCAACAAAAGTTATTAAAAAAGGGAGAAAAATGTTAACTGAATTGGTGAAACAATTGCAGCAATCAAAATTAAGATTTACAATTACATTCTCAAAACATTTTTCAACCGATGCTGTGGTATTCCTAGTGCAAGACTAAATAGCAGTTATTCATCTTGTGGGATCACTAAACATAACTATTCTTTCAGTACTAAATATTTCTCTGGCAAGCAAACAATGTTTAAGTACAATGGTCTGAGGCTCATTAAGCTATACTGTTTGAGAGATTTTGAAATGAACACGACATGTATACAATAAACATAAACAATTTTTTTTCTGTACTTTTTCATTCATTTTTATGTAACGAAGAAGTTTGACTTATCTCTACAAGTCTAGATAAACTTGTTATATAATATATTGGTCCAATCCTTTACAATAACTTGAACTACTTATTTTGCCAATCCTTCAATTTTTTAAATGGCAGACAAGTGCTTATTTGAACTAACATGGGAATTTACCACATTTAGAAAAAAGTTCAGTTTTATAGACACAGGAAAAATGTTTCGCTGTGGATGAGACATTTGTGATAATATATAGCAATTGTAAAGGTAGTTTAATTATTTACACAGCACTCCAAGAGATACATTTTAGTTGAGATAGGCTGTGGTGTCTGCGGCCCTGATTGCCTTCTCTTAATGGAGGTCACAAGTGTTCACTCCACATCTCAATAACCTGCAGCGCTAAAGTCTGTTACTGAGTTAGTAAGTATTAATAGTGCGCTATCTTATAATGTCACAGGAAAAAAAAATAAATAAAAAAAACATGTTTGTTTAAGTTTAATTGTTTAGAAAATATGCGTATCTGGATTAGGTATAAAAAGTAGAATAGAGGACATTAAACTGCTTTAACTTAACTTTAAATATTGAACATTCGCTCCAACCTAGCTTGATAAAAACTTCATGAAATAGTTCTGTACATATATATGAAATGTGTCATAAAATCCATTGTCATTCTTTCACCCGTATCAAAGTTATGAGTAACTTAAGTATAAATATACAGTTTTGGCTACTTTAAAAAGTTTGAATTAAAGCTTTTTTTTTTATCCCACAGATTTTTACATACTTTCAAACAATTGTATTAAACCAGGAATGTTTTTTTTGTGTGTGAAGGGAAATAAATATAAAAAATCACCTTAAAAATGCAATGAATTATATATGAAAAAAAAAAAAGACTTTTCAAAAAGTTCATGAGTCATGTGTATCTATAATGGCATTCTGGGCTATTCTTTTTCTTCTCTGAATGGGTCTTCTCATGTTGAGATGAGGGGCAATCTGAAGATGGTAAGACCTAAAAATAAAATTTAGTCTTTCAACTTCATTTCAAATGCTGCAGGCTCTCCTCTGTAGGCTTTGGATAGCTTGGCCACTGTTTTCAGGGTCTGGTTGTCCAAGCAAGCCCAACACAAAGTGGCAATATTTCGAGAATGGAATGCAGCGGTGTTCGAGAATGTGCTGATTCGGGATGTTTTGTTCTTGTTTTTTATTTTAAATGCCACCTGTAGATTGTCATACGAGTGTCAATGGCACTCTGGTTTGACACAATCACATCATTGTCCATTGGTTTGCAGTACGATAAGACTACATGAACTTTGCAAAATGCGTTCATGTTCAATCTCATAGGCTCTGTCCTAAATGATTGGGTTATTTGTTCATGCTTGTGTCTGTTTGATTATTGTACGTGAAAGGTAAGAGTAGAAGCCTGGTTGTAAAATACTTGTGGCAGTGGATGCCCACAAAAGAGTGTCTGTGGAAGGTCTGGGGGAATATTTTGTGTTTGTTTAAAAGACCATCTGGACTGGAAGCTACATGTCCAATTCTGGACATAAGATCAACGTGTTCCATGTCTGTCAGTGACTGATTTGTTTGTGTTAACTGTCTAGTGTTACTGGTAATGTTCCCCGGAGTTTTCGCAGAGCACAAGGCAACGTTTAAGCTGCCTTATCTTGTCTTAGGTGTTCAAGAACAGGCTCCAGTTGCTGCCTTATTTCTTAACTAATTTTCCAGAATCTGCGAGGCTGACAACTGGTTTTTTGGTTATATTGAGATCTAAGGCATGGGCCTCCTGTTCAAGAAGCTTGTAGTGTTTCAAATAAGACACCAAGGAGGATGGGCAGATAGGGGAAGCTATGATTAAAAAAATTTTGATCCTGTTTGATGTCGCAACAACTCTCCTGAAATACTTGATTTCTCTCGCTGATACCCTCAACGGTTCTATCGTCCAAGAGACCAGTTAAAGCTGCATGCATTTCCCGCCTTGACGTCAAGTACAAAATGCAAGTATTAGTCCCATGTGGGCCCCGACAAGCCTAGCAGTATGCATAGGAAGTCTGAGTCTCCATTCAGGAATACTTTGATCTCCCTACCTTGCCATTCAAGTTTCACAGGGCAGTCTATTTCACATGCCATTCAGCGATATAAAAAATCTCTTATGTCGGTGTGGGTGGCCTTCATGGAACCAATGTTTACGACTAAAGCTTTCAAAATGCAGTATTTTAAAGACAAAATAAATAGATCAAATATTAAAAGACATATTTAACTGCATAGTTATGTAATTACCACATATATATAACGATGTGTCAATGAGAAAAAAAGTTTGAATAAAGGGAAACAGTTTATAAATTCCACTTAAAAACATCCACACACTAATACTTTTCTAGAATCTCAACAAATAGGCCCAGAAACTTACAGATTTCTTTAATATAAAAACAAAATGTAGCATATCGATTAAAAGCCGTTCTGTTCAATGATTGCTCAACTAAAACGCACAGAGTCAAGCATTTTGTAGCACCATGTTTAAAACAACTTACAAAATATGAGAAGAGATTAGCTTCTTACAAACTTAGCTATATTTTTAAAAAGGCCACAGATTTGTGCAAACACAATGCCCTTCCAACCTTCCAAGCTCTGTTTTGAAAGTTAAGTTAAACAGATGGTAACATTCACGTTTTTCTGTGCTCTTTAGAATGGTCTTCAAAAAGGGGCTTTTGGTTAGGATGTCTCCAAGCTCAAATCATCATCATCATCACTGAATTCCAACACCTGTTTAAAAAACATAGAAGGAAGTTTAAGTACGTCATTACTCTAATAATTAAACGTAAACAATACATAACATTGAGAATAGTTGTTCTTAAAATCAGCTTGAAAACACAGAAGGTGCTGGTACAGATCCAAAACACTTCTCCTTACCTTGTCTGGTTTGTTTTGTTCCTTACTTAACGTCCATCATGAGTAACTAAGCCATCTCACAGATTGTCGCACAAATAATGTCTGATAATTTTAAAGGCTACCACACAGAGAAAATAGAGTGGGGATACCAGGATCTCTGCATGAGCCCATCACATTATTATAGTTTGGTGAATGTAAGTATATATAATACTGATACCCAACTAAACAGTAGGGGTCAAGGAGACTTGATCAGCATTTCAACCTGGGGCTCTTCATGGGAACTCGCAAACTTTTTTGATTGAGCTGTCTCTATTTTCTCAATAGTGTGTTATCAAGCAAATTCCAGCTTTAACATCAAGTGAACTTTCATTGGCTTGACTCCTGATTATTAAGATCTCAATGCTAAAATTATATCTAAGAATTTCAGCATGAACTTTATCACCTTACCTTTGAATTTTCTTTATCTGACTACAACATTTGACTCAACACATAATTATTTGATCCTAATTTGTCATATGTCTCTTATAACTTTACAACCAAACCCTTTTATCTTTGTTCAATATTGATCCCAACATGTTTTCATTAACACTAACACTGTGACCTTGACTCTAGTATATTGCACTGTGATCTCCAAATGCTTCCTGTCATTATTAAAACGAAATATCCTTTCTGCACATTTTATCATCTCGTCCTACCGTCAGAACTCTTTATTTATTTTAATCAACACATTCATGGTCTCCTGACACAGGATCAATTAATAGCATTATCATCATGAAAATTCATGACAGTCGATAGTACAAAATTCATTAAAAAAACACTCTCAATTAGTACATGATTTTCAAAAGTTATTATCCTGACATATGACCTTATTGTTATAGGGCTAGGAGAAAAGCGTATCTCACAGATTTGCCATTTTGACATAAGCACATAATTTTATTGAACCAACGAAAAACAATTTAGAATATGGACCATTAACAAGGGAAAATATCTTTTTTTTTTAAATCTCAAAACCACTACAAAAAAAAGAAAGAAAAAAGATATGCCAATCTTCTAGAGCAACGACTCTGGTATTATTTCTCACCTCTATATCCAGGGTAGCGTCCTGCATGGCGGCCAGACCTGTCAATTCCTCCAGGTACCCGACCTCGTTGAAAGCTCTCAGTAGGAAGTCAAAGCCCTCAGTTCTGTACCTCTCCAGCACCTGGTGAGGTCATATTCATTACAAACAAAATTTTAAGTATTAAATATGAGCTAAAACAAAAATGCAATATACATGATGGTGGTAACTAGTATCTTAATAATTAAATCTCAAAATGACAAAATTATGTATCTTGTTTAAAACTTTTATAAACTATTACACAAGAGCTGAAACAAAACATGGAAAAAGGGCAATGCAGTTATTTTTTCTTTAAACAATCTAGTATCTTAAAAGTTGAACCCCATAGTTGTGAAATTTAGTATCTCATTGTTTGAAACTTTGATAAAACACACAAAAAACAATACACAGGTTTTTTTTTATAACCTCTATTATCAGATTTATCTTATAGGTCAATTTCCCAATGATATAATCTATAAAAAAAATTTCCTTTTTGAAACTTATTAAATCAATCTGTGACCATTCCATATGCCTTGTTTGAGCTACTTGAAGGAGCATGAGGACACAAACATCCAGTGGTATCACTGAGTTATTTCATGTGTAAATATATGCCAGTCACTTTTACATTGTATGGTATCAAACTACTATTTGTACCATTAATTTTGTTTTGTTTTTTTGGAAATCCTCATCTTGTTCCCTTTTTTAGACTGTGGGACTTTCTAATTCTAGTATGTTGATGTTTCAAGCTTTCCCAAGTCATTGTGTCATTATTATAACACCATGGATTGACACTGTATATAAATCACAAGCCTATATAATTACTGACACTATCCATTCATCTCTTGTAATTTTAATCCCACACCGGTGTTTCAAGTTTAAAAAAGAAATTAAGTTGAAACAATCTTGACAGTTTTATATGAGTAAAGGTAAAAGTAAACAAACATATTGATATTTTGAAAAAGCTGATAAAGTTTAAAGAAGTTTTGGAAATAATTTTAAAGCATGACTTGA
This sequence comes from Elysia chlorotica, assembly GCA_003991915.1. NCBI lineage: Eukaryota > Metazoa > Mollusca > Gastropoda > Plakobranchidae > Elysia > Elysia chlorotica. The sequence continues at coordinate 48,093 of RQTK01001576.1, forward strand.
ATATGAAAACATTTTGACTCTGATATCCTAGCTATTTGAATTTCATGTAAAAATTTGTTTTAAAAAAATGTTTTTTTAGATGTATACACTCAAGTCATTTACCACTTAAACTGCCAATTTCAACAACGAAATATTCAGCCTAGCCTGTGAACTTTGAGGAATGTTTTAAAAATATGGTACTTTGCTTAAACCTTTAAAAAACTTCTGATCAAGAAAAGTCATTGTATATTTTTAAATAAGTTGAATAAGCATATTCCACCATTTTTAAAATTCAATATTCATCAAAATAGGCAGTTTTAGTGCTAAGATATGAAACTGAGTTTGGATGTTCTGCTTTACTAAAAAATTGCCATGTTATTTGGGGGTATTTTTGTTTCCTTACCACAGGACAACAAGCTGTACACATGGAAAAGGCCTGGCTTGCAGGCAAAATTTGGTGGAAACGCGACAGAAATCCTCTGATCTGTGGAAAAGATGAGAAAGAAAAGTTCAGCTAAATTAGCAAGGTGAAGGAGCATTTCATTTTAAATATCATTGATTCCTTTTCTGCTTGAATTTTTTAAATCATTATGTTAAAACTTAAACAAAACTGTAAGGCTAATAGTAATATTTCATAATAAAATTCAATAAAACAATACAGAGTTACAGATAAATTTGCCGATTCAGATTTTTATTCAGATTCATTATTCATCAACTAGGCTTAATAATTACACAAAATATGTCATTGAATTTTAACCAAAAGATAAATGAGGATCACATTTTGAAATCCGCTCAATTTGGTCAATAGGTATGTAAAAGGTAAGAGACACTTTTTAACACAGAGGTTGATTAAACTGGTTTACAAGAGCCAGAGAGCCTCAGGTCTTGTAGCTCCCTCCAGACATGTTAAGACAGTCTGCCTGGTCTAAAATTTAAACTGACCTGATGGGGGACAACTCCCAGGGAACATTCTGAATCGAACAGAAAATGATCATCACTTGAACTGGTGTCAGCCGGAGCCTCAGCGCTAGAGAAAAGGAAAGAGTTTTAAAAATATTTTATAATTGTATTTCATATTCCAAAACTTTTTAAAGTCCTGATGACTCAGAATTTGAAGAACAAAAACCCTCAAAACAAAACAACAATGCCATAGATGTTATAAATTTTATGAATATTTGTAATTATAAAACCATGAGATATGCGTATAACTCAGAATTTAAAGAAGAGAAACAATAACATAACAGAAGATTACTATACCAGGGCTAAGCTTTAACAAACATAATTGAAGTGGGACATGTTAAATAACATAACACTATAGATCTGTTCACTCACTTAAAGGTTCAGTTATTTTATCCTGGGTAGCCTTTTAATGTTTGCTTAAACTCTCCATCATCTTGATTCGATTCTAGTATTTGACCTTTCCAAAAACTTTGAAAAAAAAACAAAAATTGCTCTCCCTCACAGGTCACCTTGACTATATATTATTATTTCCTCCATGTCATTATTTATCTCTGTCCTATGAGTGATCTTGTTATCAAGTTTTTTTATCTCTCTCCCACACATTACTCATGTGTTTTATCTGTGTTTTCCAAATCATCTTCATCTCCTTCTCTCTCCTTCATGTTATCATGTTCCTTATCTCTCCTATCACTATCTAACTTCTGATCACTCTCCTCTTTGTAGAACCTCATCTTATCCAAGTCATCTTCAATAATCTGTTTCAATGTGTATCCTCCTCCAACTCCAACACATCCTTTCAAACCATAACTTTAAAAAAAAATAGTTCATTTATCTTAATCCTCATCCCAACTGCCCATCCATCACCTCCTCAGTTTTAACTCATGATAAACAATTCCTGTCTGAGTGGGCAGACACCTCAATCCTTGTCCTCTCCTCCTCAGTTTGGACCTAGAGCTACCTTCGCCTGAGTGAGTGGGCGAACACCTCAATCCTTGTCCTCTCCTCCTCAGCTTGGACCTAGGGCTACCTTTGCCTGTGCGAGTGGACGGACCTACCCCAGGGGATGCTGCAGGATGGAGACCAGGAGCTCGACGGCCAGGGCCGAGGCCACCATGGAGAGACCAGGCCGGGTCACGGTGCACTGCTGGTCCAGAGTACGGTCCCGAGTGGACTGCACACACAGAGAGACAACACAGTTATAGCACCAAAACGCAGGAGAGAACAACACAGAGAGACAACACAGTTATAGCACCAAAACGCAGGAGAGAACAACACAGAGAGACAACACAGTTATAGCACCAAAACGCAGGAGAGAACAACACAGAGAGACAACACAGTTATAGGACCAAAACGCAGGAGAGACCAACACAGAGAGACAACACAGTTATAGGACTAAAATGCAGGAGAGACCAACACAGAGAGACAACACAGTTATAGGACCAAAACGCAGGGGAGAACAATGTGCATACATTCAGTCGACTGCACACAGAGAGACAACACAGTTATAGCACCAAAACACAGGAGAGACCAATGTGCATACATTCAGTGGACTGCACACAGAGAGGCAACACAGTTATAACATCAAAACGCAGGAGAGAACAATGTGCATACATTCAGTGGACTGCACAGAGAGAGACAACACAAGTTATATAACCAAAACGCAGGAGAGAACAATGTACATAATTATACATTCAGTGGACTGCACACAGAGAGACGACACAGTTATAGCATCAAAACGCAGGAGAGACCAATGTGCATATACATTCAGTGGACTGCACACAGAGAGACAACACAGTTATAGCACCAAAACGCAGGAGAGAACAATGTGCATATACATTCAGTGGACTGCACACAGAGAGACGACACAGTTATAGCATCAAAACGCAGGAGAGACCAATGTGCATATACATTCAGTAGACTGCACAGAGAGAGAGACAACACAGTTATAGCATCAAAACGCAGGAGAGACCAATGTGCATATACATTCAGTAGACTGCACAGAGAGAGAGACAACACAGTTATAACATCAAAACGCAGGAGAGAACAATGTACATATACATTCAGTGGACTGCACACAGAGAGACAACACAGTTATAGCACCAAAACTCAGGAGAGAACAATGTGCATACATTCAGTGGACTGCACACAGAGAGACAACACAGTTATAGCATCAAAACGCAGGAGAGAACAATGTACATATACATTTAGTGGAATCCGATTAAAATAAACCTCTTGGGGCTCGCCTAAAAGTTTATTCCAATAATAACTGGAGAGTAAAAAAAATAGGGATTTGGTGCCTCTCTCAAAAAATTTATATGAAGACATATTTTTTCTTGACTAGTGTTTAACTTGAGCAGATTTCACTGTGTACATGTTTGTCCCAGGTGTAATGCTCAGGAAACACCATACATGGCTGCACATTGAGATGGGTGTGCATTTTAATGCAAACTTAAGAGAGACATTCCGCAAATATGCATCTACACATATTCATTATCATAACTTTAACATGCAACTACAAATTATGTCTGTTCAATCCATGATAAGTTGAGATAGATATTATTCATTTATCATCTACTTAATATATTTAATGGCGTAATAGTAGCAAATGGAATTTTAGGAAGCGTCTATACATATTTAAACCAATGATCAGATATGAAACAACAACAAGTGAAGTCATACATTGCCTGGGGCCACCACATCGTTACAAAAGTAACATCCGAGTTGGCAGCCTGGGACACGGTTCATATTGACAGAGTTTCCTGCCTCCATGGCGACCCCATCTTTCTTTAATCCGTGGCGAAGCACAAGGAACGTATCAAATCCCAGGGCTGCATTGATGACAATCTGCAGCAAAAAAAACATGATGGATGTGGAAAAAACATCATCTAAAGAAGAAAAAATTGTATTTGTGTGGCTGGTTTCTTTAACAAAATAGCAGCTGTTAAATTCGTTCTTGAAACCAACTAGAGGAAAAAGTCAAATGGAGAATGAAAACCGGCTATGACTGAAGTTTTTTTTTTTATAAAAGCCGTTCCACCAAACTACAAAGAGGGAAATATACTGCAAAATGAAATAATCTCCTTGAGTCACTTGAACGACTGAGAGACAAAAGCATTGACTTATTGAAAGAACAGTACTTCCAACTAGAGTGAACATATGGGCTTTGGTGTGGCTGGCTGCCAGCGCTCCCTATAGGCCTAAATTATGATCATCTGTTCCCTGAGCACATTACCACTTGTACAGGAGAGCTGCCAGAGTGGACAAATTTCAAACTTGTCTACAACCGGGTGATTTGAGTGAATGTGGCACAATATAATATAAAAATTATTTATTGGACAGTTGTTTCTATAAGTAGGCCTATAACAAGTATGTCAACAACTGGGTGGGTTTATCTGTGCAACTTGGCTTGGAGAGTATATATAGCACAAGATGTTAGTATGGTAAGATGAAGCTTTACTAGGATATGGGTCAGTGAGGACTAGCTGCTCAATGCAAGATCTCAATAAAACTGATCAAGGAGACCTCCACATCAGGCTAGTGCTAAGATAGTGGAGGAAACCAAACAAACGCATATCCGTTGTAGGCCTACCTTTTTCTTGGCTGCTGCGACAAGAGACGGAAGCCACCTGCTTTCCCTTGTGTCCATCAGGAGAAAGATGGCGTCATGAGACTCGATGAGCTCCTCAAGTTTTCTTACGTCAGCCTGAGTCTGTTGCAGCATTGAATCTAACGACACATATCAAGAAAATGTGAGGTTAGCAGGGTGAATAGGAGAAAAATCTGAGTTCTTTTTAGTAATTCATAAGTGTGCTGAAAAGCAATAAATCTACTTTAAAAAATTTATGAATCTATCATTTGATTTCTAGAATCAGAGATAACCTTTTTCATTTAAAATGAAAAACGTCAAATGTAGAGGATTCTTTCTATCTTTAGAGGGATCCAGCTTAAAACTTATATAAGCAACTTGTGTGTTATTCACCCTCAAATACATGTGTAAACTAAATGTAAAAAATTCAGCTGAAATGTGCAATGTTTTAAAAGGAACAAGACACTTGAGCTTGCACGCAGCTAGAGATGGTTGATCTACAAGAAAGAGCCATGGAAAAGCATACCAGCCTTGTTTTTGAGAGAGAGGACATGATAGAGTCAATTCAATTCATCTGGCAGACATTCACATGGACACGAAACAGCAAGGATATGTGTTGTAAACAATCATTACACCAAAATACACTGACCTGTTATTGTGTGTCCAGGCATCGGAATAGACAAGCTTATCCCTTCTGATTTCTGAAAACATAAAAAAACAGCAAGAAAGATCAAAAGTAATTTTAATTTTTATAAAGTAAGATAATGTTATCCCAATAATGTATATAAATGTGAAATTTAAAAAACTTCATTTCATTCTTCTATCATCTTTTCCAAATATTAACTTAAATATTGATATAAGTATATAAAATCATCTCTAAACTAGATAAATGAAATTAAAGTATGAACACAGATAAATATGTTTACCCGCATTCAAATAGAATTCATCTAAAAGCACCAGCTTTTATATTCTCTTGACTGTATATGAAAATTAGGACCAAAACTATTTTCTGTTCTAACTTGAAATTTACTAAACAAGTTAAGTGTAATCTCAGTAACACTGCAATCTTTTCTTAACACAAATTTGTGCATTTAATGATATTATTAGATCAAGAGAAAAAAATTGTAAAGATCAATGTCAAGTGAGACGTACCATTCCCGGAAAAATTGTCTTTAAAGATTCGGCTGCGGCCTGGGCCTTTGGTTGTCCCCCTTGCAGGCAGTGCTCAAAGGTAAACAGAGATTGACGCACCGGGTTGGAGTAGGAGACTTTAGAGTTATCCACCATGGTGATGTGACGCATTCCCCAGCCCTGCGGAGGAAACAAACGGGTGATGAATCAAAATATTATTAGAGCAAAGAACAGGTTCTGTTGTCAGTGAAAAGCAAGAGCAAAACTAAATTGATTGGTGTATCTTTTATTAGCTTATCAAGACAATGGTGAGGATTGGTTCTGTTGTCATACAAATCACAATATAGAAAGTAACTTACAGTTTGTGAGTCATACAAATCACAATTTTGCAAAGACAATAAAGAAGTAATTCAACACAATACAGTAAGGAAAGTACCCCTCTCAGCCCACCATTTAACATCTTTCTTTCCCGCCTCCTTTTTTATTATAAGTAATCTGGTGTAATTAACGGCTTACTTTCTCTCATACACCTAACTAATAGCAAATTAGTGAAATTTAGCTTTCTTCCTCTCCTCCCCATCATTGACTAGTAGCAATATTGTGCAATCCTTTCCCCCATCTTTCTATAGGCATTCTGAAACCATTTCTAGCCTCTGCCTTTTCTTTCTATAAGCAACATGAAACTATTCCCATCCCCTCCCCTTCCCCTCTGTTGTCTCACCATAAGCAGCCTGGCAACATTGCAGCCCAGCGTGCCAGAACCGAGCACTAGACATTTTGTGGCAGCAATTTTTTCCAACTTCAGGTCTGGCAGCAGACGCCAGCGCATCAACTTCAGGTTCAAGTCGACTGCTGATTCTGCCAGCCTGGGGCAAACAGAGTTAAATACTTTGTCACTGAGTAAGCACAATCAATATATAATTTTTCAGTAATTTAGAGATTTAAAAAAAAAAAAAAAAAAAAAAAAAGCATTGTTTATTTCTACGACATTATTATTTGCAGTACACTACTATACTTTTCTTTTTCTTGAGGAAATAAAGAAGAAAACTCTAGTTTTAACTTCATCATGATAATGACTTAGCAAACATATCGATATGCTAATGTCAAAATGGCCTCTTTCTGAGACATGTCATTCTGCTAGCCCAGTGAGGACTTGCATGTCAAATGTACAGTGGGTTCCCTTAAACATTAGGAACTCACCAGGCCTGATTAACCTAACATAGATGAATTTACAGTGAAAAAAATGATTTTGCTAACTTTATCAATACATCGACTCAACCACCAGGATATTTGTACAATTTAAAGTGTGACATTATATTCAGAACGAGCTAAGCTGTAACTAAGTAACAATACAAAAGTAATTTAACACAATACAGTAAGGAAAGTACCGTAAGGTCCACTGTTTAACATCTTTTTTTCCCACCTCCTTTTTGGTGTAATTAACAGCTTACTCCATCTCCTCCACCTCTTAACTAATAGCAAACTGGTGAAAATAAGCGTTCTTTCTCTCCTCCCCATCATTAACTATAAGCAATATTGTGCAATCAACAGCTTTCTTCCTGTCCTCCTTTTTTTCCCACCTCCTTTTTGGTGTAATTAACAGCTTACTCCATCTCCTCCACCTCTTAACTAATAGAAAACTGGTGAAAATAAGCGTTCTTTCTCTCCTCCCCATCATTAACTATAAGCAATATTGTGCAATCAACAGCTTTCTTCCTGTCCTCCTTTAATTTTTACAAAGCACAATCTAAAACCATCACCATCTTTTCCTTTCCCCTCTCTCCCTATAAGCAATCTGAAACCATTTCTATCGTCTGCCTTTTCTTTCTATAAGCAAGATGAAACTATTCCCACCCCCTCCCCTTCCCCTCTGTTGTCTCACCATAAGCAGCCTGGCAACATTGCAGCCCAGCGTGCCAGAACCGAGCACTAGACATTTTGTGGCAGCAATTTTTTCCAACTTCAGGTCTGGCAGCAGACGCCAGCGCATCAACTTCAGGTTCAAGTCGACTGCTGATTCTGCCAGCCTGGGGCAAACAGATTTGAATACTTTGTCACGGAGCTAGCACAAGGCATTTTTAATTTTTCAGTAATTTAGAGATATTATAAAAAATAAATTAAAAAAAAAATGGCTTATTTCTATGATATCATTTGCAGTATACTACTATACTTTTCTTTTCTTGAGGAAATAAAGAAGAAAACTCTAGTTTTAACTTTATCATGCTATAGATAATGACTTAGCAAACATATTGATATGCTTATGTCAAAATGGTCTCTTTCTGAGAAATGCCATTCTGCTAGCCTAGGGAGGTTTTGCGTGTCAAATGTACAGTGGGTTCTCTTAAACATTAGGAACTCACCAGGCCTGATTAACCTAATAGATGAATTTACAGTGAAAAAAAATGATTTTGCTAACTAAATCAAGATATCAACTCAGCCACTAGGTTATTGTACAATATAAAGTGTGACATTATATTCAGAACGAGCTAAGCTGTAACTAAGTAACATTTTTTGTAAAAGAAATGTCCTGAGTCTCATCTCCAAAGCCCGGACAATTGTGGAAACAGGAGTTTTAGGCACGGGTTTACCACACACAATTCAATTTGCAAACCTGTCTTTATCACACATGATACAATTTCAGACTTGGCTTATATCACATGATTCAATTCAAACCCAAAGACGATCTGAATAAGCAGGTCTGGTCACCTGGTTGGGTCCATGCAGCCACTGAGGTTTACCATCCGAGGTCCGAGTTTCTGACGCTCGTTTTTCTCCCAGCCAACGCACTCTGGCACAGCTGGACAGGCACAGAGAATATTTTTTTAGATTAAAAAAAAAAAATTATATCTGTCAAACCTGGAAACTAGTCATTCTTAGGAAATGATACAAAAATACAATCATTCCGAAGTAATTTCTCTTTGATCAAAAAGAATAATTTCTTGGGAACGACTGAATTACTGTGACATTATCTGACAATGACTAGTTTCTGATTTTCCTCCTCCTCCTTCTCCTCCCCTCCCCCTCCTCCTCCTCCTTCTCCTCCCCTCCCCCTCCTCCTCCTCCTCCTCCTCCTCCTCCTCCTCCTCCTCCTCCTCCTCCTCCTCCTCCTCCTCATTATAGCATTAGACTGAATGTACATATCCATATAACATTTGGTTCCTCGGAAATGTTTACATGTGGAGATATAACTTATGAAAATAAAACAATGATTTAATAATAGCATAATTTAAACTGTGCAATAAAACAAAATGTTGAGTTTTGAAAAGTTATCCCGAAAAACCTGCACGGGCAATCCGCCGGCACTAACATCGGGAAAGTCATTATCCTTCCGGTGTCCCCTCGTGAGACGCAGGTTGTCGATGATCTGTCAGATTGCTCAAAACTTAACTGAACAGAATCAGTGCATTTTCGCTGCTGTGTGAAATGCTCTATTTGGATTCACTTGCCCTCCCTGAATCCCATCACTGCCAGTGTTGTAAGTAACTATCAGAAAGTTTGCAGGGAGACTAACCTGCCAAAGCTGACTCCTCCTGGGGAATCAACTCCACGCTGAAGACCAGGCCATTCCCAAAGTCCCTGACTCCGTCCTGTGTCCTGTCCCTGACACACAACACCGTCGCGGTCTTCAGGCGTCCATTACTGTGCGGAAATAGAGAAAGTCAAAGATGTTGCCAGCCAGCCTTCGATGGAAAATCCTAGATTATGAATGTTTGCTTGTTTGTTTTTTTTAAAGTCAAATTTCATAACCTAGACAACTAAGAGAAATCCTGAGACTAACACCTTCCACACAAAGACACAGTGAGAAACGTCTGTCTCAGGCAGAAACATTAACTGAGATCCAAAAAGTAGAGTGTTTCTCTTTCATTAATGGCAGTGGATGCATGCTGTTGATGCCATGTTAAATGATAAAAAAAAACAAAATGGTAACAAACACACACTGACAGCAATTTTTTTACAAACTTTTTTCTCAGGCAGAAGCATTAAACTGAGAATCAAAAAGTAGAACATTTTCTTTTCAAGATTTATTAGTGGCAAGGATGCATAAACACACAATAGCAAGGATGTATGTATTTTTTTTTGTACACTGCAAGATTTAAGCATAGATGGCAAGCTAACAGTAAACCTGACATGCTTACAATCTGTATGTGAGAAAGGATACAAGGTTCCTCAATGGCCATCCAGGGTGGTCTGGGACTGAGCTTGGGTCACACACGCCAATCATAACCTGAAAAATATAACCAGATTTTTAGCATCTGTTTCATCCCATTATTAGATGAAAACAATCTTATATAAACATAATGGGTATCAACAAATTAAACCTATAAGATCTTATTCTATACAACTGTGAGTAGTCTCTATTATTTTTATTCACTTCCAGGCCCAAATTAAGAGCAATAGACAACATAAGCCTGCAAATTTTCAGGACTACCAGGTGTTTTACATACAAGCAGAGGTGTCGACTAGATCATCTTTTTTTTTTTACCAAACTTTGGGAAAAGCAGGACTTTAATAAAGAATAATACTCAACATCGCACAATATGAATTTAGTTTTACAAATAAATTTGGACATAAATATAACAAGAAATGGAGTAATTCTAAAATAGTCCCACCCTCTTTGATAGTGATGATCTCACATGTTGCAGGTATCAATTTTGATTGAAAGAAAAAGAAGGTGCGGTGTTGCACTTTGTGAGTACAACTTGTCTATCCACCTCACATATTTCAAATGGGATTCTAAGGGATAATGACAGTTATGCAGAAAAAGAATGTTTAGCAATATATAGCCTATACAGTGATTAAATCATCCAGTGATTTAATCATCAGCACACAGCTTTATATATTCTCCAATAGTCAAAGCATTAAAAACTCTCTGATCTTATGTAAACCCCTTGTAAAATTTATCCATCCAAATTTCTATTGGTCAAGTTATATATGAAAGACCTTACCACACTGCCATCACAACAATAATTATTCTATTTTTTTTTTTAAATGGTCTTTAGTCGTCATACGAGATATGATGAGATACTATGAATTTAGGAGAAATTAGAATCAAAATCCATATTTGGTCATCATAGTTTTCTACAAATGCAGCATTAAAGAATCTATAGTTTATCTTGTAACTCACTGTATCATTTGAGGCCAGAGCTTCATCAATGTTGGAAAAAGAATCCACAACAAAATTCTCCCCGGTCTGCTTTACAAGGAAGAATCCTGAGAAGGTTTCCAAGTTATTCTGGAATGTGTCGTAAGCTGATACTAGGCAAGCCAGCTAAAAAATGTGGAGGTGCAAACATGGAAAGTGTAAGGCAGTGGCATATTTCTCTCTAATTTTGATTTTTATAATTTTTCATCATGTAAAATCTTACAAAATAACATTTACCAAAACAGAAACAAGTCAGAAAAAGAAAAAAAAAATCCTTTTTCTCAGTAAAAAAAAAATCAAAACCTGTATAAAACCTTCATGCATGGGTGTCTTATTTTCTAATCTTCTAATCAAGCAATGTTTGATATTGGGATAAGTGATTCTGCAGTTTGCGCTACAAATAACATGGGGAATTTTCTAATGAAATTTTAAAGATGCTATATACGTACTTCTTTACATCTTTGTAATCACGTGTGGGGGTTATCAATAATCACATCATTTATACAGGATGATATTTTATTTTTTCATTTTAAAAAATATATTAAAAAAAAGCCCCTGGTTCCTGTTAATACACAAATGTTGAATGTATATCAATGCCTCACTATACACAGGCCTGTAGAGTTTGGGATGATGTCCTGAGGTACTATCAAAATAAAACATTGGGTAGCTCAATTAAGAAGTGAAATCCTTTTACCGTGTATTCTATTTTTTTAGAGCAGAACAAACAAAAGTTCAGATATTCCTGTTACCTCCTTTTCAGATAATTTTTGTTGCAGTGTTACGGGCAGCTCTGTGAATGAGGTCGGTTTTTCAGGGAATTTCAAAGCAGGAAATGCAAACCAGTAATAGAAATGGTATTTTTTCAGATCCTGAAAGTAGAAGCAAAACAAGTTCCCACAATGAAATTTATTTACAGGAAACAAAATACAGTAGTTCAAAGGAAACCCAGTCTCAACAGTTTTGTATTTCAAATTTATTTTCAATCAGCAGCCTGTGAAAGATTTCAGTAAATCTTGTCAGAGTACATGCAAATCTGGCAAAATGATTTTACTAAACTTAGTCCTTTATTGAAACATTTCTATCATTTTTCTTCTTATCACAAAAAATGTTTTGTTTTTTTAAGTAGTATTGGTATTCATCTCATTTTCAGTCCTCTTCATCATTTCTATCATCATCAGCAATATAGTCATGTCCATGTTTATTGTCATCATAACAATAAGTATCATATATTCCATGGTTATATTAACATCTGTTAAAATGCTACAAGTTAACAATTTCCTTATGATAAAAACAAAACAAAAAAACAGAGAAAAATCAAACAAGAGTGTCTCAATTTTCCTGGTTTAGACAATTTCATTCAAACATATTTTTTATTTTGATAAAAATAGTTTCATCACAAGTATAAGTGATATTAGATGAGAGTGCACTACTAGACAAAACGAACGCAGGTGGAAATCGAGAGGTTGGGAGTAAATAATAATACAATAGCACTTACAGCAAATGTCAAAAGAACAAATGGACACAGCTTTTCAGGGGATTGCAGCACTGCTCCTGTCTTGATATTTTCCCATAACTGAGGGAAATTGCAAAATGATAAATAGTTGATAATGTGCTTGGTTTCAAATATGTAGTCCCAGATTTTATGATAACAATCTTAACAAAAATCCAAAAATTAGTGAAAACAAATGGTTGAGAGCCAGAGAGCTGTATCAATTATAATATAAAAAAACATCTCTCCCCTCCATCTGCTTCCTCATAGGACATCTAACCTTATCATGTCAGGCTAATTCCAACAAGTCAACATTCTTAGAAAACAGAAAAAAGGTGCATATGGACTTAAGTTATTTATGACTGTAGCAAAATCTTTATTTGAAACAATTTATCCGAATCAAATAAGCAATAAAAAAAAAAAAAGAGACAAGTTCAAGTGCTTGTGGGTGTTTGAATTTGAACAGCACTTAGCACTATCTATGTGTCTTGGAAGAGACAATAAAACAGAATCTTACCTTGTTACTCTCAGTGACCAAAAGCGCTTTTTTGTCCATGTCTTTGAACTTGTCTATGGTGTTGATGACATAGAGGACTCCATTTGCAGTGAAACTCCGTCGTGGAGGGGCCCACTCACTGTCACAGAGGGAAAAAAATCAAGTTTATCTCAACAAGGCTAGTAAAATTTAGATTGACCTGAAAGTAAACTATGAAGTAAACTGTGTCTTGTGCAAAATCAAGGACACTGATGCAAAACCAAATGTAAAAACTGATAGATGTAATGATCAAAGCTTGTTTGTTGTATGGAGGAACATTTTTGTTTTGTTTTAGTTTTTTTGGGAGGATAGGGATGCATGTAAATATAATAATAACAACAACAACAACAACAATAACAACAGTAATAATAATAATAATATATATGCACGCACACACACACAGCCAAACTCTTAGATTCTCAGCGCTAATGTTATACCCTAGGTGCCTTGCAGTGCCAGGTTTGTAACTAATAATTATTTCAAAGCTGTCAAGGATCACTGCAGCGTCAGTATTGATTTAAGAGGAGATCGACCACGGGAGACAAAAGGGTGTAGATAATAGCATTGCTACCTGTCAGACAGTAGATTCAAACAAACATTAAATGAGAGCAAAGCTAAAGGTTTATCCTTTGAGGAGGAACTGTTCAAAATCTGTTGAAGGGAAAAAAGGAAAAATCAGTCGTGAGGTCCGTTTGGAGCCATTTAGTCAAAGTTGTGGGGTTCACACCAACGGCAAAATAAATTAAAGACAGTGCTCTGCTTTTCAACCAACAGAATGCTTCTCACCTTGAAAATGCAGAATGATCTACTGTCACAAAGGGGGCGATTCCAGCAGCACTTCCTGTGGGGGGAAAAATAGGCATTGTTAAAAAATACTATCACATTTTTTTTAAGGGGGTGGGGGGGGGCCAGTATATGAATATATGAATCTGAAACTTGGACAAGAATTAAGTGCCTGCACGTTGGAAAAGTCTCTCTTTGCCTGCCTGTACTATTTGGACATATAGTGGGAGTGGTTGAAAACTGTTTTTTTAACCAGCATAAATTTATATACTGCATAATATATAGACATACTATGATATATTTAAAGATGTTAAGCAAAAGTTTTTGAACCATTTGTGTGTTCGCGGGACAGGTGCGCAAGAGTCTCTGTAGAAATTAAAGTGATCTTTCTAAATGTTTGTATTTACAGAAAGGTTGAATGAGAAGATCATCTGTCAATTGCGAGTATAATTTTTTTTCTCATAGCTTTTTGCATATCAGATATCAAAGATGCATACTTTGTGCGAATATCTATTATACATTCTTTGAAAAAACTATCAAAATCGTCACATGCTACCTCCAAAGAAAAAATGTACATTTCATTTCAAACAAATTTGTCATCATTACTTTTTTTCCAATCAATATTTTCCACTGCTAATAAAAATGATAGCTTAATGTAATTATGAAAGACCATCAGAACCTTACCATTTGTGTAAAAACCGTGTATGCAGCGAGCACTGTCATCAAGACCATACTCGTCCAGCTTCTTGGCACTGAGTTTATGCCAAAATCCAGGATCTACCGAGCTTGCAAATGGAGCATACCGTACTACTGACATTTTGGATGTTGAAATCTTTGGAATCTTGTATGTTCAAAGTTCTGCAGAGGGAAGAATGGTAACTCAGTTCAATCACATAAATAAAGAATAAAGTATCACACAATTTTATAAAGTTAGATTTGTCTGTAAAATTACCCTTAAAAAGTCAAGAAAAATTTTGAGGAAAAGAGGATCGAGGTATTCCTTGAATAACTTTTTGCTTCTTTTCTTTTAAAGAAAAATTGTTTTCATATTGAACTAAATTATTATGTAGTGTAGAAACAATAACAGAAACCTTGGAACTAGCTGGTCTAGTATGAATTTAAATTAAGTATTGGGACAAAAGCCATATATATCTAGTATTTATACAAAATTAACATACACAGTCTTGGACTGCACTATAATTTGATTAAGAAGCTAATCTTGGCACAAATAATGTTTATAACTATAGCATCAATCATACACTATTAAAAGTATGGAAATTAGTATATTTTCATTTTATATTCATGACTTGACTTGACTTTTCCGCGATGTAGACCTTTTGGTCTGTTCGCGGTTCCTATTTAAATACTGAGTTTAATTGCATGCGTGGCCGGCGTTTCTATGTGTACTAGTTTACATTTGGCATTCTGGTTCGTACATGCTTGGGCGGTTCTTCCACAATTTGTGGTCATTGCTTCCTTTTATGGTCATCAAACTTCCACTCAGTTTTACATAAAAGTCGGCTTATGGAAAATTTCTCTTCTTCTTCTTCTTCGTCGTCAACGTCGTCTTCTCCTCCTCCTCCTTCTTCTTCTTCGTCGTCGACGTCGTCTTCTTCTTCTCCTCCTCCCCCTCCTCCTCTTCTTCTTCTTCTTCTTCTTCTTCTTCTTCTTCTACTTCTTCTTCTTCTTCTTCTTTCTTCTTTCTTCTTTTTCTTCTTCTTCTTCTTTTTCTTTTCCTTCTTCTTCTTCTACTTCTTCTTCTTCTTCTTCCTCTTCTTCTTCTTCCTCTTCTTTTTAATGGGCCGTACGGCAGTCTCTAAACCTGCGACCAACAACATATTTTTGTGGTTGGGAACTCAGAACGGAAAGTTTTGACCTGTCCAAGACGACCACCTGTCCAAGACGACCACTTTGACCCAGGATCTTCAGTGGTCGTCTTAGACAGGTTTGACTGTATATCTAGTATTTATACAAAATTAACATACACAGTCTTGGACTGCACTATAATTTGATTAAGAAGCTAATCTTGGCACTCTTTCATTTTGCTGGTACAATGTTTATAACTATAGCATCAATCATACCCTAATAAAAGTATGGAAAGTAGCGATCTTTACATTTTAAATTCATTGCAGTCTAAATTTTTTCTCTAAAAAATACATAGACCCATAGGCTTAGGTAGATCAACAAGGAAGCGTCAAACACCACTCCACCGAGACACCAAGACAGACACACACATAGTCACAAATCTATATGAAACTGAAGACCCAGCCAAGAAGATACTTGTAAGGTGGCACAATCGGGGGTTGAGCTGGGAAACTCCCGCATAATAGCTGAAAGCTTTGACTCCCTCTAGATCTAGATCTACACCTAAATTTAGTAGTCTGTATAGATCTATCGAGGCTAGACTAGAAAGTAAAATCTAGATTTCAAGATCTAGATCTTGATCTAGACTCTAGATCTAGATATAGATAATAAACAGTATTGTTAAGGAAAGAATCGTATCATAGTATAAATTTAACAAATTGGTCTACTTTGAGTTCACCTGGGCGTGAACTGAACGTTAATTAGAGATGCCGAGAGTCTAGTGGTGTACCTAAAGTGGTTTTTCCAAAGCTGTAAATTTCTAATTCCTGTAGCCTACAGTGTCAGTGCACTGTAGTGTAAAGTGTCGTTCAGTGTACATGTACTTTCATTTTGGTTCCACGATCATGTGATTTTTACTTTTTTTTTCTAAAAATAAAACGGATGGCAAGATGATTTTAAAACGAAGTAGATATACATGTATAAGATATTGAAATATAGAAGTGGAGGTTTGGAAATATATTAGGTCTCACCTTTGCTGCAACTGGTGCCACTGCCGCTACCACCTCTACACTACTACTACTACTACTACTACTACTACTACTACTACTACTACTACTACTACTACTACTACTACTACTACTACTACTACTA
>RQTK01001577.1:9159-59971 GCA_003991915.1 Elysia chlorotica
TTCACACACACACACTTTTTTTTTTAATCATACGTTTATGAAACTGAAACCTTAGGAACGATAAACTAAAGAGATAAGTTTTGTTTTATGTTAGCCGCAAGTACAACGTCGCGTTAGCTTGCAACTCTTCGTTAAATTATGCGACTAAGAAGGCATACGACACTGGAGTCGTAAGCTACCGCGAGGTTGTACTTATGGTCTTAGGTTGCATTTCCACTACCAGAAAATGACTAAATTAAAATAGTTTTAAATGGTTGATAGCATTAAAAATTATTTATTTCCAACCAGTAATTAGAAACATTTATACACTGGGTCTATTGGTATATACTGATAGTTCAGCTCTAATGAGGACAAGGGTGAATTGACCATTCAGCCATAGCAATCAGTGAAGTTTTTCAGTTTCCAAATTCATTCGTGGAGACTGGAAAGGGTGGAAGTATTTTGGGCTTTTTCGATAAAGAACATGGACTTCGTGAAAGGGAGGACTTCCGGTGTAGTTGATATTTTTTATAACCATTCATAGTTCATTTAATCCGAGTCTGAAGAATTTTTTTTTCTTTCAACTCCGACTTTGTATTTTTCTAACACTAGTATTATAGTTAAATGCTTTGCAGGAATATTTTTTTACAACTAAATCGAGCTTTAAAACGTATACATGTACAGTCAGGCTTCGATACAACACATTCCGATTGATATTCTATCGACCCAAATCGGCATTTCTCCTATCATAAGTGTATCATTGTTAAATTTTTGTTTTGATTAACCAGCTGATGATCGAGGAGACAAGGACCAAGTCTGATCTGTATATCTAGATATCTAAATCTAGTGTATATCTTACAATTTTTGCTCTACCTATATTGCCCTTATTTAAATGATCTAGTTATTGCTAGAACATGATGTAGTCAAGAGGTGTAATCTATTTCTCTAGGGTCTCTAGACGATTTGAGTCTAGAAAAAGACCAACTCTGAACAAGGGTGAAGTCACCGAAAACGCTTCCCATCACTTGGATTTAACAGGTAATCTAAAATAGATCTAGATTTTGATCTAGACCGTGGCCATAGTTTGGAATGTCAATTTATTTGGTAATTTCACTGAATAGATTTACAAAACAGGGCAGTAGATGAGTAGGGCTGCCAAAGTGAATTTATAAAGATCTATAAATCTAGATTAAATCTATACCTAGATTCTACTTAGATTACTACTGAGTTCTTACTGTCTAGCTCCATCTAACTCAAGTAGGGTGTGTGTGGTCAGCCAAAAGTTTTACTTCAATACTTGAGTGTTGGGCTGGCTACGTCAGAGTGTAAATATTGGTGTGTGCTTTAACGCCGCTAAAAATTAAAGAGGGCTACGTCCGAGTGTACATATTGGTATGTGCTTTTTTGCCTTTTACACCGCTAAAAATGAAAGATGTGCAAGTTGAAGTTGTTGACACGCAGAAATGTCTCAGCCTCATCATTGATTATAAACTGTCTTTTACGACATTTACCACAGATATTGAAATCCTGAGTTTAACAAGCTAGCCAAAGACTGTACTTTCTAAGGAAATTAAAACATTTCAATGTGGACTACAATATTATGAACAAATTTAATGTCTCCTGTATCCAAATTTCAATCTTTTGGAATTTTGTCTTATGGAGGAAACCTTTAGAAAATTATATCCGTAAAGAGGTTTTAAAATGTGCTTCTAAATAATGATTATGTATGTCTAACAGTGTATAATTTCAACAATGTTACACATAAATGTAAAATGATTATTTTATTCAACTTTATCTTATTTTATTATCCCACATATATATAAATGTGTAAATGATGTGATATTGAATGAATTAGTATAGTACGACCAAGAAAAATGTCCATGTGGGATAATAAAGGCTTTAGATTAGAAAGGCTAAATCTAATCTCTGAACTCCTTTAGTTTTTATGTCATTTCTTTCTTTTCCTCTCTGTCTGAAAGTTATGCCTGCTTTCTAGCTCTACATTTATTGTTTCAATTCTCTTTTTAGGCTATAAAATTTTGCGTGATATTTTTTTCATGTTGGTATCATGAAACTTTTTGTCTATTTTTTTTATAGGAAAGCTGCATTGTTGTAACTAGAAAAGCTTATTAATTACATTTTGTAGGATAGTAGATGGGTGTCCAAGATACAATTTATGTATTGTATTTACCCATAATACTAAAAACTTTGTTATTCTCAGGTGTCAAAAAATGATAAAAAGAAAACTCATATTTTTTCAAACATTTTCCACTGTTTCAGAGTCGTACTGTGATATCCTTCTCATTGTCTGAAGTCTGATGGCAACCTCCCACAAGCCAGACAGTAAAGGCAGTGGAAGCAGTAAGCCCTCTTCATCCTCTTCCCCAGCCAGTGCCTCCAATCTTAATTGTTCAAGCATGTCGTCCAAATCAGCAGAATCTGCCTCAGGATCCGGAACTGGTATGGATTTCTCAACTTATCTGAGTTGCAGTCATTTGATCAGGAATGCTCGTGAAAACACACCATTTTACTTTTAGGGTTTTTTCCAAAGTTCATATCTTTTTAACGAATAAAGACAAAACACAATTTTTTTGCAGATTTGAAAAGTTCAGCTTTTTATCCTTCAGATTAAATACTACACACACTGCTTGAAAATGTACTTGATGTGATTGAGTTGAGTTCAGACTCAGAGTATGTTTTTCTCTGTCACTTGCATTTCAATTTGATTTTGCAATCTATGAATTTTTGAAGTTTCAATTTAATCCAACAAGTATCTTGACAATCCTTGTGCAGTATCATGAAAACAAATTTTAACTTATTTTAACGAGTCGTTGGCAATATATGTTTAATTTTCCTATTCATGAACCTAGCTTTAGCTGTTGAATTTTTCAATCCTTAAATTCAGTAGACATAAATTTCCATTTGGTAACAAAGATGGAATGCATGATATTGGCTACTTTGTTCTTTTTATTATATTGACATTTTTGAGTGGCTAAAAGTCACTGTGAATTAAAAACTGCTGAAGTCTCTTTATATGTGAAACATACTGATTTTAAAAAAAGAAAATAAAAAAGATTTCATTGCATTGATTTGAACTCTTTACTCATTTCTACAGACAAAAAGAAGAAAAAACAGTCAAGCAAAACTGCAAAGTCTGAAGGGAGCGAAAGCAGCTTTGATTTCTTTGATGGAATGGGAGGTTCAGACGGAGCAGAAAACGGACTGGTCTACCTCAATGCCAAGTGGGATCCAGATGATCTCAGCGACGGTGACATGATGAGCCCTCCATCCCCTGCCTGTGTGCGACGCATAAAAAAGTTAGTGTCGTCCAATAATGGTAGAGGGAGTCATTATCAATCCTCCGTTGCTCTTGGAAACCTTTTAGCTGCATATTCGTACCCCTAAATGCAAACTGTCAGAGTCGGGTTTATGATCAAAACAATAGTTTCACAAAACATTCCTCTCAAATCATGTACTGAGGTAAGCCAAATTTATTACAGTGGGCCTCATATGTAACAACATCCGACTTAACAAAACCTAGTGATATGTAGGGACATTTTTTACCCCCTTTATTTGGAAATCAGTATCAACAAACAGAATTAATGAAAAGCTTGGAAGTAACAGAGCACAGTGCTCACAATGCTGGTTAAGATTTTGAATGATAGGATCCGTAACCAGCATTGCATTCTTGACAGCTGTGTGTTTTGTAACATACCACCACTCCCTCCAGAGCCGGTGTAGGTTATGTGCCTGAAAAGACAGAGTGGGTGATGGGTGGAGACGTGCGTTGGGACCATTATGATCTATTTTTTAATTTTTTCTGAAGGGGTGCATGCTTGGAACTTTGGCTTTATTATCATGAATATTATAGTACTCTCATTCGTGTATACAATGTATTATTGAAATCAATTCATGTTTGAATTTTTCTCTCTTCAGTGATATCCTGGCTATCTATTCAGACCCTCCGCCGGGTTTGTGTGTGATGCCTGATCCTCATAACATAACTAAGGTCAGTTTAGCTTCAAGCAAAACAAAAAAAAAAGCAACAGCTTTTCAGCGGTGCACAATTTATTTGAAATTTGTGCAGTAATAATTCAGTGTTGTCAATTTTCCATAAATTTACGTTACATATTCAGTAACAAAAGCAACACATTATTCTTGGCTGAATATAAGTAATTAATAAAAACACAGATGGAGACAAACTCTAGTTTTTACAGCAAATGGAATGTTTTTTGCGCCTATACTTGTCTTCTTAGTGCATGTTGGAAAGTTTTACTCTACGCATGTCACTATTATTTAAAAAATGTATGAAATCTAAATAAATACAATGGAAACCCTATATAACAAACTGGATTTCGATTAAAACTTGGAATTACAGAAAGTGACATACATTAACCACAAAAATGTTAAAAAATATAGACAGTTGCTTACTAAGTATGAAGGGAGTTTCTTTTAGTTTTCTTCTTATAGCAATTCTCTCCAAACCCCATTTCTTCTAAAAGTATATCTTGTGTAGCAAAAGGCAGTATATGCGATTGGCAGACAGTACTTTAAAAGTGCCTATAGTTGATGCCAGCTTTGAATTATGAAAATCGAACCAGAAAGACTTGGAATTATAAGTCAGATTCGAACAGAGACAAAGGAAGAAAAAAAATTAGCTTCCCTTTTGAAAAATTTGATTTAAAATGTCTTTATTAATATTATAAATCTGGTCACACTATGCTCTGAATCATCCTTTTTTTATTCCATCCATCAGATCCACGGACTGCTCACAGGACCATTTGACACGCCATACGAGGGCGGCTTCTTCTACTTCTTGATACGGTTCCCACATGACTACCCTATCTCACCTCCGCGCGTGCGTCTGATGACTACTGGTAACGGAACAGTACGCTTCAACCCAAACCTCTACAAAAGTGGCAAAGTCTGCCTTAGTATTCTCGGGTAAGTGTCTGAGGGTCAGGAAATATATCACAATCTTAGTATTCAGTTTGTAAATGTTGTTCTTCAGTTTAAAAAAAAGGGGGGGGGGGGTGCGGCGGTGGTCCAGGGGTAGAACATCGGCTTCCGACGGAAAAGGTCCCGAGTTCGAATCCTGGCTGGTGCGTTCCCTATTGGTTGGGTCGGTGTCAGTATAATGTGACCGGCTGAGACAGGAGTCATGGTATCCCCGCCCTGTCTCGTGTGTGGCAGCACATAAAATTGTCAGACGTCCGTCTTGGGGCCATTCACAATATAGCCTCTATCTTGCTGCTGTTGGACGTTAAACCAAACCAACCAACCAACCATCCATCAGTTAAAAAGGGCTGGGCACTTTGTGAGGGTTGTACTTCAGATAGACAGGGCTAGGCACAGTACCAGGCTATCATAATGCCATAATCATCTGCTATAGTTGCAGCACTCTTCTACAGAGTTCGGAATGTTGTTTCCATCTATCCTCGTATATCGGAACACTTATTATCTGTTATGATTGTTATTTAATACTCTATTCTAGACTAAAGGCTTAAAGTGTTTTTAATTATACAAAAGCTTGATTTAAGGCAAAATACATCTGAATTTCTTTATGAAAGAGGGGGACAAAATATATTGTAAAGGAATAGATTTTTGACTTAGCATGATCAGTAGATTGGTACATTATGTTGCAAACCAGTGGTGTTATAATTAGGCGGATACCACAGTGTTTTTTAAAGCGGATAATTTTCTCTTCTAATCCATCTTTGTACCGTTGTCTGTTGTCTGTCCTTTGAATTTTTGCAGAACCTGGGCTGGTCCTTCCTGGAGTCCTGCCCAAACGTTGTCGACAGTCCTCATCTCTATACAATCACTTATGAACGAGAAACCTTACCATAACGAGCCAGGATACAAACACGTAAGTTGGAAAAAACTGTTGGTGCAGCTCTGATATAGAGTAACAAAATGGAAAAATTTCATTGAGATAGATTGAGGGTTTAACTATTCAAAGCATAACAATTGATTATCTTATGTCTTAGATTAAGGAATTGTGGAGTAATAAAAAATTCTCACCGGGCTAGATTAAAGGTTTAACAAGTGAAAACACATTAAATTATTTTAAGTCTTATGTTAATGGAATTACAAGCAAAATCTCATCGAGCTAGATTGAAATTTGTTTAAACAAGTCAAAATGTGAATCATGTATATGTTAAGTCTTACACGAAGGTATAGTGTAATCTACTTAAGATAAACGTTGTTTAAGATCAACTATGGCTTTATATTGTAGCTATTTCCCAAATGCAGCTTCCTTTTTTTCTATCATCTATGTTACAGTCACTGTTAAATATAAACTTGGGATGAAATAAACATAAACTTGTAGGCTGTTTATTCCAAGTGGATTCTACTGTACATATTAAGTGATGAAAAATAGATTTTGTCTGGATGAAATTGTCTATTAGTCTAGAACTGTATACTACTGGAAGAAAGTGAGTAGTACAAACAAGAGTATAAGAAAATTTTAAAAAAGCAAAAAAAATTATAGTTTCCTAGCTTTGAAATTCTTACTGCTCTCTTACACAACATAATTCTGTAAATCTCTTGTGTTTCCTAGCTTTGATATTCATAGTCTCTCTTACACAACATAATTCTGTAAATCTCTTGTGTTACCTCAGGAGCGAACGCCTGGAGACTCGAAGAACTACAATGACATTATCATGCACGAGACGATAAGAGTGGCTGTCTGCGACATGATTGATGGTGCGGCGCGTATGCATATGCCAGAAACACTCAGGTGATTTACTGTTGTTTTTTGTTTTGTTTTGTAAATATTGTTTTTTTATTATTATTATTATTATTATTATTATTATTATTATTATTATTATTATTATTATTTGTTGTTGTTGTTTTATTCTGATATATATCTATAGTTTAACTTAGCATTGCATGTCTCATGTTCCTCCTTTTAAAGCTTAAGAAATCAAAGTATTTTTTAGAGAGTATTAATTTAAATGTGAATAAAAAATGCTTGTGGTATTCAGAAGGGCTATGGTTGAGTCTGTGTTGGTATAATGGGATCTGTTGAGACAGGAGTCGTGCACGGTATTCCCCCAAGTAATATCGTCAGATGTTAGTCTTGGGACCCTTGCTATTTAGGATAGCACTTTGAAACCTAAAAAGAGCTTCTCTCCTTCAAAAAATTAAAATCAGTAGAAGGTTCATGAAACTTTTGTTTTGTTATACTTAACATGAGTTCACATTTTTATATGCGTTTTTTTTTCCCTCCCATGTTTTTTTTTTTTATATTCAGAGCTGTGATGGAGAGCTCTTTCCCTGACTACTACAAATACTATGTACAAGTCTGTGAGAGCCATCTGCATCTTGATGGGCAGCCCATGAATGTGAGTATCAGTTTTTATATAAAGCCTTAAAAAAAAAAGAATAGTTTTCCCACAATCAATAGGCCTTGAATTATGTGATGTGAAAAGCGGTTTAGGGCCACAGATGTGTCAGGAGGTCAGAGTTGAAACGGTAAGCATTAACTCAGATAGAGACATTGGCTTCATTGTTACCTTTAAAATAAATTAACCATTAATGTTATGCAGCGCTCGCTATCGCCGGTTATGTCCATGTGTCACATTGCCCACAATGGCCGCTATATATTACTACTAAAAAAACTTTGTGGACCAACGTTTAGAGCCAGGTGTGATCACTGTTAAGCTAAAATAAGTGAACTTTCTTTCACTTTTTACCAAAAAGAAGTTGGTCTATAAGTATAAATAAAGGAAACATGATTTTTTGAAGATGGCATTTAATTACATGCAAAGTTTGACAGCTCAAGGCAAAACACTAGTCGATAAATTTGACTATGATTCGGATAAAGTGATGTAGAATTAAATCATGAAGAGCTAGAATAGGTTGAGGATGATATTAATTCATCTTATCAGCTTAACTGTGGTCAGTCTAATGGTAATGATGGTCTAGATTTATTTCTAGATCTAGATCTAGGTGAAACAAACCCAATTCAATTGAATGACGAGGTGAAACATATTGTGAAAAAAAAAATATAATATCACTGAAAAGCTTATATTTTTTTTTTTTTTTTCAAAACAGTACAACAAAAGACAAAATGAATATGATGTTTTTGCATAACTGCTATGTAAGAAATGCGAGTTATTCCTCTTAAACTGACATATAGATAGTGTGCTTTGTTGAAGTTTCTGGCACATTAACAGTTAATAAAAAACACTTTTTTTTCTGCTGATTTGTAAACTAAAACAGGATCCCTTTGGAGATTCAAGGCCGTCCTTTAATTTCCGACAACTCATGAAATGGTTAAAGACGATCAAGGCGCGGCTCAGGGACAACAAAACTGACGACAGTGACAGCGATGATGAGGATGGAACCCAAGGCCAGGGGGACGCGTCCAGTAAAGGATGCCGGGACTGTGACCAAGACGACCACGGTTCCTCTGAAGAAGCTGCGCATGTTAAGACAGGAGCCGGAGTCACTGCTGAAGGTCACAGCTTCCAAACGTCCGACGGCTCAGAAGGGCCAGGGGGAGGTAATTCCAACACCAGTTGACGCCAGGAGCAAGGGGCGGGGCATCCAGGGAGCAAGTGTAGCATCTGTGTTTGTGCCTGCAAACTTTTGTGAATATTTTTTAAAATCATTTTTTTTTCGTTTTTATACTTTTTTCTTCATTTCAATGGGGTTTTTTAGTAGATTGTGGAAACTTGTCACTCGTTTTGATTCTGTCATGGTTTTGGATTTCAAAGATATTTTGGGAGTTGTTTATGTAAAAGATCTGATCTCAAATTTGTGGAAAAAATGCGCAGTAAAAAGGCTTGCAGAGCTAAAGTTGATGTTTTTATATTCTTCATGTTTCTATACCATAATCGTTATTGAAAAAATCAATAATGTAAGAAAATAATGTTTTCTTTCCCTTGTCATAATCGTTATTGAAAAATCAATAATGTAGGAAAATAAAAAGTTGTTTGCCTCTTATCATTCATGGTAGATGCAAGAGCTTTTTTTGCTAATAGACAAGAAATAATATGGTTGTGGACTGTCGTATAACAAGCAAACCAGCAAAGAAATACAATGGACCAAGCTGAAACGGGTTTGTGTAAATGAGCTATTTATTTTTGTCTGTTATGGGCCAATTTTGTGTTAATACAGAATGTAAAGACTTAGTTTAACATATTAATTTGTTAATTCCCCCTCCTCTCCTCCCCCTGATTCACTCTTGGAATTATTGTGTGCATATGGTCATTTCATAAATTTCAATGTCGTGTTTGGATCTCAAAATTCTGAAAGACAGTTTCTGCGGACAATTTAAATGTATTTTGGTGTTATAACATGTATTTAATGTTAATAATATTTGTCTGACATTTAACCTCTCAGGTATAATATGAAATCTCCTTCCATGCCGTTTTCATTTTGAGAGAAATTCTTTTTTTTTTTTTTTTTTTTAAATCTAGCAACTTGCAATTTTCTCTATTATCTATCATATTGTGACACTCTTCATATTCTGAAAGGTTTTCATTAGACAAAAATGTACATCAGAAGTAGCCAGGTTGATTTAAAACATTGTTTTATAAGAAGGAATTGCTGTAGAGTAAATGAACCGTGTGCAAGGTTGGTTTTAGATTTTAGAATCCTGTTTTACTTTTACATCTTTTGTTGGATATTTTTTACTTTCTAATGTGTGTTTTATTCAGGCTTTTTTTTTTTGCCTCCATAATTTCCAAATCAAGTCTCAGATATATTCCTATCTGTGTACGCACTGCAGTTAAACCCACCTGACTTTAGGAAAACAAAAAAGATTGGGAAGTATACAGATTAATTAATTTGATTTGTAAAGTAATCTGTATATAAATTTCAGAAATTGAATCACTGGAAGGGGTTAAAACAGGCATAAAAAGCTAGAAAGATGGTCAGTTGCCATTTCCTTTATTTGCTCTTTCTCAACTAATGCAGAACCAAGCTAAGTTTTATCGTATTACCTCTATGGCAGTAACAAAAAGTAATTTACAGATGTGGTGAACCGTTCATCTGGGCTGATGTTCTTATTGGACGAAAGAATGTCACAACCACTTATTTCTCCCGCTCTACCTATTTATTCTACTGAAGAAACTTTATTGACAGTGTTCTCTGCCGTTGTTTTACTACTTCAACAGAAGCAACGTACGTATGACGATTGACTTGTGTCATTGAGTATACCCTAGCAACACATCCCTATCTCACATGTAAAACTACTAAAAGCATCCTCTCTGTCTGGCTACGGAATTATAGACACTTTTTGTTATGGATGATTATTGGTGCTTCCAATCAGAAAAACTCTGGGTTGAATTCTGATCGGATCCCATGCTCCCTACTGATTAAGTCAGTGTCAGTGCCAGTATGTAAGAACATGTATAACGTAATCGGTCAAGGCAAAGTCCTGGAATCACAGGCTCCCTGTGTGCCGAGGCAAGTAAAATAGTCGTTTATTAGTCTTGGAAACACCAGCAATACTGCTTATTGCTATCATTAGATGTTAAAGAATTTTGGAATGGTGGAACCAGGAGGGTCTCTGTGCATTGGCGTTATCTTCATGAGTGTATGAGTTTCATTTAACTCATGCAAAACTTGTCTGTGTTTGTAACCGTAATAAGTTTTCATGCTTTATATTGGTTTGAAAATGTATCCACCAATACTGAACTCTTCAAGGGCCATAAACATTAAATAAAAATAGTTAAAAGTTTTGCAATAACAATATGAATTTGTCAAAAAAATATTGAAATACCCTAGACCTAGTCAAATATTATATTGTATTAGAATTTTGATATTTGTTTTTGTTTTTTTAGCATGTATGACACCCTTTAGTTATCTTACAGTCAAACTGATCTGTAATTGAATGAGCAGCCCTTGATATAACTAAGACATACTGCAGTACAATTCCAATTTTTCCATTGGATTAGCTTCATGTCCAAAGCGCAAGTTATTTGCTTTTAATCTTTAAACGCAGACTTTGTTTTTTTTTTCTTCTTCAGAATTAAATTTATCCCAAAAATGTTAGTCCACCCTTTTAATATCTTTGGTCTAGAATACAAAATGTTAAAACTTACATGAAGTATGTAATTATAAAGGTTGCGTAGGTTGAAAGAGTTAACAGAGGATGGTAGGGACGTCAGCAGTTTCTTTGCCATTTCTATACATTACATGTTACTTTCCTGTAAAATGATTTTTTTTTAGACAAGAATTTCCCCATTTGATTCCCTTTTTTTGTTTGAAAAATGATGGGTAGTTAGTTCGAAATTGTATTGTTTGTACTATATTAATTTTGTAGCTCCCATTTTTTCTAAGTCTTGGTGTTTGTATATATTACTGCTTTCTATCTATAAAATCTGTACTGTAATCGGCTCGTTGATTTCAGATTAAGATTTTTTTTTCTTTAACTCAATTTTGCTGGCCTTGCAACATTCATATTATCAGTGTTTTGTGTTGTTTTTTTTTTTTTTGTCTCCTTTTCGCAGACATTTTTTAAAACTTATATTTCTTATAATTTATGTAAATGAGTTGTGAGATGGTAGAGGCTGTAACTTAACTGAGGAACAAAAACATACTATGTGTATCTTACATTTTTGTCCATCAAAGACCATTTGGAAATCGGTTTTTACAAAATCATTACATGTAATTTGAAACACAAATGCTGTGACATTATTTTTTAATCTCTGGGCAATTGAAATCAAATATAAAAAATCAGTCTAATGTTTTAGCTGATCAGCAGCAAACAAATTCAAATCCTTCTCCACAAAACATCGGTGACAAGTCTAGATTGTTTCTGGATTCATGAACCTTTGACTTTGCCTTCTTCAGAAGACAGAAATGAGCATTAAACATTGTCATGTTTTAAGCAGGTGAATAATCTCCAGGAAAGTTTTGCTTTTTGTTTTTGTTTTGACTAGAGTTAAACAAAGCAAAAGATCCGAGGTTTGCTAAAGAACAAGAATATTTGCAGGCAAAATCACTATCTTCTTTCCTTCAATCAATATTCTGATACCACAACTCCAAACCCTGCCCTTTTGAAAAGCTCCTGTTAAGTTGTATGCTTTTAGGTGACCAAGTCTTTTTAAATCTGGCCTGATGTCAGTTAGCATTCAGCTTGCTCAAACCAAAAGAACTAAAGTTGCAATACATGTAGCTGTTTCTTTTATTTTTAACTTTTTTTTCGCCCTGAATCACTTTCATCTTTTGTAAATAAATGTTGATATATGTACATCAATAATATTAGTATTTAATCGTTGGGTTTTTACAAATCAATGAATACCAACAACTAAGTGAACATTTTATATTGTTTGTATATAAAAAACATCCTGTTCTTTGCAATGCTGATTTTGATAATGTCAATATATTGTACAATGCTGTACTGTATACAATTAAAATTGTATGAGAAAGAAATTATGATTTCAATTTTTTTTTTCTCTTCATCTTTGCAAATCACAATCTCATATTGTTTTTCTGTCCTTTTGAGATAACAATAAATAAATTTAAATGAGGGAAGATTTTGTATGCTCTTCTAGTTTAAATTTAACTTCATATGTGCCAGAGAGTAAATCACAATACAGGCTATTCATTCGAGAAACGGTATGTCTCGTTTATTTAAAGACTAAGTGCCTCAGAATTTGTCATGCAGATAGCTAACAGGTGTCTACATGTAGTACATGAACATTTACTAGTTTTTGTTTTTGTTTTGTTTTTTATAAAGAAAATGCTTTTGTTTTTTTAATTGGTGGGGGGTGGGGGCTTACCACTCGTAAATTATCGGTGCTGAGATAGAGGCACAAAAGCAGTCGCAAGAAAGGTGTCAATATATCCCCATACCTGAGAAAAGCAAGGTAGGCATATCACAGAGAAATAAAGAAAAATTTAGCAGAAATAGTCGCCCTTGAAGTTGAAGTTGAAACATTTTGTCTCCTCCTTTGTACAATGTTCTGTCTCATTACATTTTTTTTTTTTTAAATACTACAGTAAAACTCCGACAAATAATAGACGAACATGGGTAACGTAATAAAAGATCCATCAAAACCTATTTCAGGTTTTGAAAACCAGAAAAGAAAAAAAACTGGTTCAGAACAAATAGACTGCAAACCAGACATGGGGGAACAAAATCTAATATGCATAAATAGGAACTCAGGGAACCCACAAGTACTCTATGTAAATGTAATGAAAGTCCTGAGACAACTGACCATATAATCCTTCAACGCCCTTTTATGAAACTTGATGGTGAATATGACACAGTTCAGACTAGCGACAACAGACTTATCTTAAATAGGCTGAATGTGGAGGTGTAACTATGTGATAAGACTACTACTACTACAACACAAATGTATCATTAGTAGCATCTATTTTTTGATACCTATAACAGCATCGTGAAGGCTTCATGGATGGTATATGATGGTTTGATGGTGGATATGACACAGTTCAGACTAGCGACAACAGAATAAAATCTTAAATAGGCTGAATGTGGAGGTGTAACTATGTGATAAGACTACTACTACTACAACACAAATGTATCATTAGTAGCATCTATTTTTTGATACCTATAACAGCATCGTGAAGGCTTCATGGATGGTATATGATGGTTTGATTGGCATTCTGTTTGTGATCTCTCATGAGACTCTCTCTCTTCTGTCTCTCTCTCTCTCTCTCTCTCTCTCTCTCTCACACACACACACACACATATCCTTTTAACGAGAAACAAAAAAATAAATAACACACATTGTTGCTATTTAGGATGTATATATTTCTCGCACAGAAAGAAAAAAAAAATATACTGCTTAATAATAAAAATAGCACCCACCACAAGAAACAAAGTGCATGACAGGCTTCTTTCCTTCACAGCACAGAAGGAAATATAAAGGACATAGGTTCATCTAGCAGCGTGACATAAACTAATGTGTACCAGATATGGTATCACATAATGTAAATATTAAAAAGGGCATCTGATAACAATGATAATTATTTATGGCATTTTAAGCCAATATCCAACAATTTGAATAAATAAAGATATCATTCTTGTTTTGCTATTCAATATTGGTAAGATCTATAATTCAGAAAAACAGTAAGACCAGTTCTACCTTGTATGTTCGGATTGATATGTTCTAAATTTCTAGTCATGTTTAGATGTTTACAAAACTAGAACTCACAGTAGGCTTTTCAAAGCAACTGATAATGGTTAGATTACTTCTCTGACACCTTAAAAAATGAAAAGGAATATTCATTTTAAAAATAGATTCTGTAATATAGCATTAGCATGATGTTTTTATGTGCCAAAATTTTAACATTTTAACCCCCAAAAAAAGAGAAAAATGTGTAAATAGTTGCATATCATCAATCTTGCATCTCAAAAGTTTGCAGCAAATAAAAAGATAGACATTTTGCCTTGTCACTGCCAGGCATGTAGAGGGTTTAAATTAATTCATCAATCAGTTTATGACGATTTATAAGATTTCCAACAGAGGGTCTAATAACTCGCCAAAAAGAAAAGAAAATGAACTAAAATGTTTGTGGGGAACATTTTCCATTGATTCAGAGCAACAACAAAAAGTTTGTACCTTAAATTCATCTACACATTGAAATAATCATCAACTATTCTTTACATCCCTAGTCATTCTGCTTAGAGATCAGGCCTCAAAATATTCTTTTATCAGCTTTAATTACATTTTAGAAAGGAGAAGAAAAAAAGATTCTCCCAATGTGTAAAGTTGCCACTTATGTTAAAATTATAACCAAATTAATTTAATGTTTCCTAAACACTAAGTGAGTACAGTATATAAACACACTAACTCTGATCAATGCTTGTGGTACACTCTGACTAGGGTTAAAAACCAGCTGTTTTAGACGTCAAGCAAATCATAAACAACTTCTGATTGTTCTTTGTAAGTGTGACAAAAGTTGTTGTTTTTTTTGTCCATCACCACAAACTTAGTTATTCCGTGGACGGGTCCCAGGATTATTGTTTAATAATTTCAAATGCCTTGTCACAGAGATAGACTACCAAAACTTGTTATCACATTTTGAGACTGATCCAACCAGTGTGTCACTAAAGAATATACTTTTATGTCATTGTATAAATCTCAACAATTCTTTAGAAAGCCAAATTGCAAATTAAAAAAAAATTCATTCACATAATAATTTGAAAACTGGATAAAAAGTTATAAAAACCACAAAGTCTTGAGCTTTTCATATTTTGAATAGGTGTAGGGCAAAAAGTATCTTATTGTTTTAATATGGCAAAAAAAAATATTTCGCAATATTCTTTCTACAAATTGAAATATATTGTGAATAAAAATAGAAAAGGAAAAAGCTGCTCTTGAAAATTGTATTAACCTTTTGAATACCAAGGCCATGATTTAAATTAAATAAATAAAAATTACTAATGCATTACATAAAAAAAATGTAAGCATTTGGTTTCGTGTCATTAAGAATGCTTGTTGTTGCTCATTATACACCTCCCTCAACTTCTAAAAATCAAATGCCTCATAGACAATGACAGAGGTAATTTTCTAATATCTACCAGAGTATGCGCAAAGAAAGAACAGTTTTTCTTTTATTCAGATAGAAAAATAAAGAACAAGACAAGTATTTAATTGAAAAATTAAAGACAAAAAAATATCTTGTGATTTGGTGGATAAATGACTGTAAAAGGTAGGCAACCGAAAAATTGTGTGTTAATTTGATATGGTTCACATCTTTTCAAAATAAATAGCCTATCATAGAAGTAGACATCTTAGTACAGTTAGCAACGTGACGGAGGAAAAAACATACTTGGCACTGTGTGAATTGCGAAAATATTCTAAAATATTTAGATATTTTTAACAGAAACGCTCTTCAAATTCCTCCTCTCAAATTTTCTTTCCTCAATGTGTTTCTTCACATAAACATTTTTCTTCTTTCACTTTGATCATGAACTTTTTTTTTGTCAAAGATATTTCCAGACACCGTGAGTGAAGACCAGGCAAAGGAAGTCCAAACCCTAAGAATTACTATGACTATGAGCAGCATCTTATAGGCACTTACAGACAAGGAAATAATAAGTATTTTTAAACACTGAAATTACAAGGCAGGTTCAGGCAGCTACAGTCCGAGTCCACTGAACTTGAAGTCCTAGCTTTTTCAGACTATGTAATTGTGAGGGGGGGTGGGGGAGCATTTCCCTTAGGGAAGATCACCCCTAAAGATTAATCAGCAACACAGTTATACATGTAAAAAGTTAAGTTTAAGGTGTGTTGTTGACAAATGCCTTTTGAAAATAAAATGCTTTTCTTTTGGAGTTGATCTTTGACTTTTGCTTTACTCTTTCTATATAAACTTAAGACCTTACTTTTCTGTTGCTATAAAATTTGAAAGAAAAAAAAAGAGTGATAAAATGGATACTTTCATTTTTCACCCCATCAGCAAAGTACTTAAAAAAGCTAAAACAAAAGCTTAGCAATATCTGCAGACAATGTAACACTAACAGGATTTCCATATTATGCATTGATTAAAAAGCAGAACAATGTTCATAATGGCTTTGAGTTTTGTAAAAAATATCCTATCTAACTTAAAGAGAATTGATGTAAGTAAGGCTAAAGACAATAACAACATGTTGGCTCAGCGCCACACGTGAGGAGACATGTTTGAGGTGGCCCTCTCCCTCCACCCACACATTCGACAGGACAGAAACAAAAAGCGCTACAGGTGGCAAGGAGAGCTGCCCCGGGGGGCGTCTACAAGTCATCTCTAACATGCTTCTTGTGGTTCATATTAGTGGGGGCCGCCGGCGCGTTTGCCACAAACTCTCCTAGGGTCTCGTAGTGAGGGATCTGATTATAGCTGCCCAGCAACTTGCCGCCAACGTAAAGCTTAAAGCTGGGGAACTTGCGGATCTTCTCCTCGTCGCACAGATCTGAAACACAGACAGGACAAACTGAAGCTTCGCTCTCTATAGGAGGGAGGGAGAGAATTCTCTCCCTCTCTCCGGGTTTAACGTCTCCTAGGTTCCTCTAGAGGATCCCATGGGACAAACTGAGACCACAGGAACTCTTTGAATGGGACATAGCAATGTAGGTGAAGATGTTTGTTTGTTGCTTATCATCCAACGTCAGCACTATGCTATATCATGCTCTCTATAAAGAGGGGGGAGAGAGAGAGGAGTTATGTCTCTCTACTAAAGACAATATACGAGGGCAGGCTGATAAATAAGGGCCGTTTTTTAATACTTTTCAGCCTGCCCTCGCCCTCGTACAAGCCGCTACACAGAGACAGATGGGGATACAACGAATCTTTTCTAGTGACACCATCCCAACCAGTTGGGGACTAAATCGAACAAATAGATTGATCGATTGTGGGTTTCGAACCAGGGACCCCTGGATTGTTAGAATAAAGGTCTACCACTTGCTCGTTTGTTTTCATTTGTATTTTATTTGTTTTTGTGTTTGTAAGCGTGTCTTGTGTGTGTGGGAGGGGGTGGGGGAATTGTCTCTTTATTCAGAGGGACCAATTGAGTCACCTCTAACATGAATGGAATTTTCAAAAGTTAAAATTTCTTTGACCAGAAGTATGGGTCAAAAGCTCCTTGCACAGAATTATAATTTTATGACAAACAGAGCGTTTTAAAGAAATTAAATTCAATTTTTTTTTTTTTTTTCCCCCCATTATTTTCTTTGCCTATTTTAAACCTGACAAGTTTCTGCATGCACTAACATCTCATATATTATGATGACAAAGAGAGCGTTTAAAAGAAATAACATTTCATTCACTTTATTCATTTATTTTTTTGTTTGTTTGTAGTATCCTGCATTATCTTCAACCATTACAAACCCCGGCAATCGCTAACCTGTCTCTCTTGAACAGTCCACAATACCGTAGCCTCTCCCCCTCCCAGGGTTGTTTATGGCTGCCTTCATAAAGTGCGGCTTGGCGGACATGCACATATGGCAGTCAGGCTGGTAGAACAGGACCAGGGCTGTGTCTTTCTCACCTGAAACGTCCACAGACAACAAAGCAAACAAGTCGTTGGTTAAATTTAGGCTAGAACTAATATTGGGTTTACCGCATTTATTTTGTTGGATGACCAAATATTTTTGCATTTCTGCGGTTAGAAAATCGGAGAGTGGATAAACAGAGAAAAGAATTATTGAGATTTATTTTGTATGAATGTGTTTGGATAGAGTTTATAAAAGAAAAAAAACACTCATTATATATCATAAATTTCTGTCTCATAGCTGCCAACTTTCGAGAATGCAAATACAGATTTTTAGCACAATAAGTCATTGAAAATCTAGTCGATAGTTAAACTTATTAGGTTCAGCTATCAATATTGACTTAAACACAAGCTTAATCACAACTTTAAAAACTACGCCATGGATTTATGTTTTTTAATAAATAAAAAAAAAAACACAACCAAATGTTGACCAAAGTCACAACCCAATATGGTAAAATCAAAAATATTGTACGGTACATCATTGAGTATAATGCAATAATGCCCCGCCAGCCGGAAGTGTGTGTGTGTCTGTGTGAAAGAGTGGCAATGATTGCGCCTAGCTATACAAAATATAAAATTGTTTGTCTAATCATGCAAGAGTAAGAATTGTGAGGCAGCGAAAATAGGGAAAATCAATCAGACAATCAAACCCCCCCCCCCCCAAAAAAAAAAAAAAAAAAAATCTGATTATAGCTGCCCAGCAACTTGCCGCCAACGTAAGCTTAAAGCTGGGGAACTTGCGGATCTTCTCCTCGTCACACAGATCTGAAACACAGACAGGACAAACTGAAGCTTCGCTCTCTATAGGAGGGAGGGAGAGAATTCTCTCCCTCTCTCCGGGTTTAACGTCTCCTAGGTTCCTCTAGGGGATCCCATGGGACAAACTGAGAACACAGGAACTCTTTGAATGGGATATAGCAATGGAGGTGAAGATGTTTGCTTGTTTGTTTGTTGCAGCACTATGCTATATTGTGTTCTCTATAAAGAGGGGCAGAGACAGCGGAGTTCTGTCTCTCTACTAAAGACAATTATACAAGCCGCCACACAGAGACAGATGGGGGTACAACGACTTCTATCTCTGATTCTCTAGTGACACCAACCCATCATGTCGGGGACTATATTGAACAAATAAACTGATTGATCGTGGGTTTCAAACCAGGATCCTCTACATTGGTAGAAACACGCTCTACCACTTGCTCCAGTTTGTTTTCATTTGTATTTTCTTTGGTTTTTGTGTTTGTAAGTGTGTGAGTGAGTGTTATGTCTGTGGGGAAAGAGGGGAGGGGTGGGCGGTAATTGTCTCTTAATTCAGAGGGACAAATTGAGTCAACCTTTAAACATGAATGGAATTTTCAGAAATTAAGATTTCTTTAACCACATAAATCGAAATGGAGGTCAAAAGCTCCTTGCACAGAATTACATTTTCATGAGAAACAGTGTTTTAAAGAAATTAAATTCAATTTTTTCTCTCTTTTTTTTTTCCATTGTATTTTCTTCATCTACTTTAAAGCTGACAAGTTTATTTATTTTTGGGTTGTTTTTTTCTGCGTTACCTTGCATTATCTTCAACCATTGCAAACCTTACAATCACTAACCTGTCTCTCTTGAACAGTCCACAATACCGTAGCCTCTCCCCCTCCCAGGGTTGTTTATGGCTGCCTTCATAAAGTGCGGCTTGGCGGACATGCACATATGGCAGTCAGGCTGGTAGAACAGGACCAGGGCTGTGTCTTTCTCACCTGGAACGTCCGCAGACAACAAAGCAAACAAGTCGTTGGTTAAATTTAGGCTAGAATTAATTTAGGGTTTATCGCAATTATTGAATTTTTGTTGGATGACCAAATATTTTTTGCATTTCTGCGGTTAGAAAATCGGAGAGTGGATAAACAGAGAAAAGAATTATTGAGATTTATTTTGTATGAATGTGTTTGGATAGAGTTTATAAAAGAAAAAAAAAACACTCATTATATATCATAAATTTCTGTCTCATAGCTGCCAACTTTCGAGAATGCAAATACAGATTTTTAGCACAATAAGTCATTGAAAATCTAGTCGATGGCCAAACTTATTAGGTTCAGCTATCAATATTGACTTAAACATAAGCTTAATCACAACTTTAAAAACTACGCCATGGATTTGTGTTTTTTAATAAATAAAAAAAAAAACACAACCAAATGTAGACCAAAGTCACAACCCAATATGGTAAAATAAAAAAATATTGTACGGTACATCATTGAGTATAATGCAATAATGCTCCGCCAGCCGGAAGTGTGTGTGTGTCTGTGTGAAAGAGTGGCAATGATTGCGCCTAGCTATACAAAATATAAAATTGTTTGTCTAATCATGCAAGAGTAAGAATTGTGAGGCAGCGAAAATAGGGAAAATCAATCAGACAATCAAACCCCCCCCCCCTCCAAAAAAAAAAAAAAAAAAAAAAAAAAAAAAAAAAAATGGATTCTTGCAAACAAACTCTCTGCCCAGAACTAGCAAAAAAGCCTGGGGATTCCCAGATGGACAGATTGGCGCCAGAAGGGGCATAATTACCGCTATAGTATTACACTATTTACCGCATTTTACTGAAAAGAGACGCAAGTGTGAACGATGAATCTACAAGTTGATTAGAGATCGGGCCGATCCTAGTGTCTGGAGGTACTTATGGGACATTTAAAACGTGAATGAGCCCAGTAAACGGCTAGGCTAACTGGGAGGAGTTGTCGAAAATGGCTGCACACAATGAGCGATCTATGGGACACCCAATTTTTAGCTGGATACCGTCAAAAACCTATTTTTTAACCATGTTACGGACAGATGTACTTGGGAAGTCAAGTACGTACTAAATATGTATAATACGCACTGGTTGCCAGCTATGCTGTCTGCTTATCTAAAAAACACTTTTTACAATGGACTCACGAAGGAACTTGTTGAAATTTCTTTCCCCGAGTTGCTTGATGGAGCGAGACTGGAGGAAAGGAACAACCTCTTCACCTTGGTTTAATTTCTTTGCCATTTCTTCTCCTTCGGCCCCAAATAGGGTTCTGCAGGGAAAAAAGTAAAAAGATGTTACATTGAAATAAGCATACTGTATGAAGCTGTTTAAGATAGAACTATTTTTTTAACTCAAGTCTAAAGTAAAGGAGACACTCCAAAATATCCTGCAGAGAAAGCAAAGAGACATTATTAGTATATGTATCATAAAAATATATGGTTGCATTCATTCACAAACAGCTACATGCTATATTTTAGAGGAGAATGGGAAAAAATGATTTTTATCAAGCATTTTGAAGGGCATTGTTGAAAACCAATAAAGGTTGATCCCCCCCCCCCCCCCCCTTTCCAAAAACAAAAAACAAACATTGAATTTTAATTCATTCATAGCTAGAGTGCATGTAGCAAGTTTGTCAAATGCAATCAATGGCGTAGTTGGCCAGTCTAACTCAGTTGTCCATACAGAGCAGGGCAGCTTGGTAGTATGTACCTGGTCTAGCGGCTCTTCCTTCACATAAACGTGTGCAGAATTCTTTTCTCCTCTCAAGTATTTTTTTTTTTAGGGTGCATTTTTTACGTTTTATCAGTTAATAAAAATAAAAATAATACAAATTGAAAGTTATTTCTAATTAGAAGTCTGTCATCACCATTTCTGTCTGCAGACCTTTATAAGTTCTAGGTCATACTAAAAAACAAAATTAATGTTACAATCTCCGAGATACCTATCACCGAATGGCAAAAAATGATGATTGCAGTATCATCCTATTATAGAACTAAAAAGGAGGTCAAATTTTAGGTTTCACCGAGGGGAGGGACCAGCTAACACCATGAAAACATACAGACACGAACATTTAACTAAATTAATATTGAACAGGAATCTTTGGTTGAAAAAAAATTAATCTCTCTTCAAGTTTAGCATGTTCTAGATCTCAAGAAAGTTTGTATACGGCAACAGAAACCAGATCAGGATACCCAGTACTCGGCCTGTTACTCTATACTGACATCGACCCAATTGTATTAAAACAGATAAGATGGGTAATTATTCAAAGATTCTTATGGTGGGTCAGTGTTATTTTAGTCTATCTGTGAGACAGACTACCATGTTAGTAATTTGACGATATTACTGTATAGGAATGGGAAGGAGCAATAGAAGTTATTTCATGTAATATTATACTCACTCAAGCATATAAGAGATCAAATCTAATTCAGACCGTCCGCCTTTGTAATCTCTCACGTCACTTGCACTGGAAATGAGAAGAAAAAAAAACCCCCAATGTAATTACTTCAATATCATAGTGAAAAAAGAGGCTTAATATCAGAGGAGCCTTTATATAATTTGTTAAATACCCGTGACTTGGTCTTGAGCCAAGCTGCTAAATTAAGATTTCATTCAGCTCCGTTGTTTTTTTTTAATGATTTTTATTAACATTTGTTTAAACTTATCAAATGCCCAAATGTTTGATTGAGGTGAGCTCTGGGAAAGACTGGAAGATATGCCTTTATAAACACATGCGCACACCCATCCCAAAAGACAGTATTAACTTTCTGAAGCGTTACGAACAGGTGACAATAATTGTATTGGCTTTGAACTCAGCATATCCCCCTTAACTACTATATCAATCGTCTGCAAACCCAAAAAGAACCTTTCTGCTCTCTCTGTCTCCAAACTTATGAAACATTCGAACATATCTTATTTAACTGTCTTAAACTACAAGACCTCCGCACAAAACTTCTTCCACTCAATCCTACTTTTGAAAAACATAATATTGCGGAAAAGACCAACTAGAAAGATGCATTCTTTATCATTTCATCAAGTTGAAGCGCGCATGCTCAAGTGGCTACTGGGTCATAAAAGTAAAGTAAAAGTATTCAATTTAGTGGGTGTTGTTCAAGGTTATAGACTGAATGTAAAAGATTTTTTTGAAAATTGAGGGCACTTGATGGTTCTGATTTAAGGATAGTGGAGCAAGCTGACACAAGTAAAAGAATGTTGGGCACACGTGGATCAATCGCGTGTTTTAATTATCGGAAGCGGTTGAATGGTTCAATGTCAGTTATGTGACTGGTGGAGACAAAAAGTCCTGGTATCCCCACACAATCTCTGTGTCAGCACATAAAATGTGTCAGACGTCAGTATTACGACCCATCCACAATATAGTCTAAGTGCTGTCATTTAAAAAGAAAAAAAATTCATCTTTTCTTAAAAATAAAAAAAAAGACACAAAGATCTGATTCAGCAACTAACAGTATTTTGCAAGGTAGAGCTGAATAAGATGGTATGTATGAAATTTAAAGTAACTTCACAATCTGAAATTTGTTAAGAATGTTATGTTTGTTTAAGCCTTAGATCTAGATCTCATTCAATTTTTAAAAAATACAAAAAAGATCTCTCAGTTCTCTGTCTAATGTAAAAAGTCAACTAAATGAATAAAATGATAAAATGTCTTAAAAGATCTGGAATCTAGCTTTAAGTCTAGATCTACATTAGACTCAGAATATTTAGATCTACAAAAACCATGGGAATTCTCTAATGTGACCAGCTGAGACATGAGTCATGGTATCCCCGCCCTGTCTCGTGTGTGGCAGCACATAAAATTGTCAGACGTTCGTCTTTGGGCCCGTCCACAATATAACCTTTATAGTGCTGCTGTTGGACATTAAACCAACCCAACAACAACCCAACAACTCATTTTGATAACTCCCCAATAGGCCTAAATAAAAATTCAAATTCAAACCTTGATATAAAGTATAACTTATTTCTTGATGTCCTTTTATTTTGTGCATTGATGTAACAATAAGTCTAAACTTTGAGTTTGATGTTGCTCCCTTTCACTTTAAAAATCTAAATACTTAAACTTAAATAAGATCCTATTATTCTATATCTAGATCTATAATTATCTGTGCAAAACTAATGATGTCACTGCCTTCTTGGGTTCTTTTTCTTTCTTATGCACCAAATTAAACGGTGCAGCTTGGTGATGAACTGGTGTGCAAAATTAAACTATAAGGAAACAATACTGTTGATTCAAAATTTTTTATAATAATAATACGCTCATAATAATAATAATACCGCTGTGTTTTGAGTCCTTGTGGAAATTTCTAAAGGAATATTAATTTGTTGTGGATAATGGCAATGCCAGAGCGGTATAGAAAACTCCAAAACGCAAGACTTTTGACGCGGGCGTTCAATAGCAGCTTCGCCCTCGCTGACCCCCCGCAGGATACACAAAGATACACCAAGCTACACGCACACGCGGTTCAAGACCTGTCAAAGTGCGTGAAATAAAAAATGGGGGGAAATTGTTTTTTAAATGATTACTTTTTCATGGGCAAACATATCGGGGCTTCCCACACGGGCGCTTGAGTCATGACTACTGGGCAAAGAAATTTTTTGAAAAATGTTGGAAGTTTCAATTCGAAGCGTGTATAATTAATTTATGGCTTTTATTGGTTTCAACAAAATAAGAGAACCCCCAAACATGAGAGAGAAAGGGGAAGTGA
Source organism: Elysia chlorotica (assembly GCA_003991915.1). Taxonomy (NCBI): domain Eukaryota; kingdom Metazoa; phylum Mollusca; class Gastropoda; family Plakobranchidae; genus Elysia; species Elysia chlorotica. The sequence continues at coordinate 33,584 of RQTK01001577.1, forward strand.
GAGAGAGAGAGAGAGTGAAGAGAGAGAGAGAGAGAGAGAGAGAGAGAGAATGGGAGAAAGTGGGAAAAGGAGAGTGACAGAGACTAAAAATAGAAATACACAGACAAGCAAATAGAGCAAAAAACAAAGAGGTATTAACAGTCAACCATAGTTCAGTGCTCTGATCGCATACTGGCAAAAGATACACAAGAGCCGATACTTGGTTAATCTTTTCAGGACATGCGGCCTAAAATTCTATTTTTCCTTTATTGAGGCACCATTTCAAAATGAATGGTTGTAAAATAGGTTTCTCGAGCAGATATCTGTCTCACAAAAAGGTTCAGAATAAGACTGAAGTTACTTTGTTTCGTTCTATTTTCTCTCAATAAAAGCATAGACTCTAATAAATTTGACTTGTGGCCGTGGCACATCCCAGTCCTTTGACTGAGACACATCAGCAGCCTTCACCATGATTATGTGTTTTGAGCATTATTCTTTCAATGCTGTCTGTCCTGTGCTCATTTTATTTGAACTTTTAATATTTAATTTTTAATTAGCATGCTGTTTTACAGATTGATATGAGTATAATGTGTATTTAGGGTATCCAATGTAAAGCACTTCGAGATTTTAAAAAATATATTCTGAAAGTGGAAAGCGATAAATAATGTAATTTATTATCATTATTTATGATTAGGCCAGCTTGCTAGCCAAGTGTAGTCTTCTAATCAGATGTTGCATCAGTGCCATATCTCCATTAAGTACAGAAAGTTGGCAAGGTCGCTAGAGCAATTGCTGAAGTTTCACAGATTTCTTAACTTGTTACAAATATCTAGTCATGATTGTAGGTATGATTGTAGCATAAATATAGTGGAATCCACTTAGAATCCACCCTGTTTAAGTATGATAAACTATGGCTCAATATAAACTGTTTATGAGGCACTAATTCTTTTTTTTTTATCTCTTTACAGCCACTTTAATATAAACTTCAAGGTGGTCCCCAAAAGGTGTATCTTAAGCGGATTCCACTGTACACGACAAAGACAACAAAGTGATCGATAGAAGTCACTGAAATATACTCTGAGAGAGGATTTACTCATCATCAGCTATCATTTCAGCTTTGTCTATTCCCGATTGCTGCAAATTTTGTGGGTTACCAACTAGTCATTAACAAAAAAAACAAACAAAAAACATAGACATGGAGTAATTGCTGTAGTGGAAGTTCTTTATTATCTGTATTTTCTAATCACTACGATAATGATATTTATATATAATGAAAGTTCTTTATTATCTGTATTTTCTAATCACTACGATAATGATATTTATATATTAAATGTACGTTCATTGTCATTTTAAATACTTTGTAAAGCGCACTGAGCCAGGCATTGTCTTGGGTGTTGCGCTAAATAAAAGCCATATATTATTATTATTATTAACGTTCCGATCCCACTTCAGTTTTTATCCTGACTGATCTATCTGATTCTTTTTTTTTTGGTCGTGCCAAGTTGTGAATTTTCACTATTTTTTATCAGCTATGTACTACCTTTAATTGCTTATTTAGGAATTCTTTCAGGAAAAAAAGTGTTATTTGGTTTATCCTTGTCTATATGTTTCAAAATTACACAGACAAAAGAAAATTAACAACAACAAACCCGTAGATTTATTTTCCCTTTGAACTTAATTTCAAGCTCCCGTTATTGCAAAAATGTAATCTTCTGAAAAACGATGAATATGATAGAGAGAGAGAGAGAGAGAGAGAGAGAGAGAGAGAGAGAGAGAGAGAGAGAGAGAGAGAGAGAGAGAGAGAGAGAGAGAGAGAGAGAGAAAGAAAGAGAGTGATAGAGAGAGAGAGAGGGAGAAAGTGGGAAATGGAGACAGAGACAGAGACAAAAATAGAAACCCACAAACAAGCAAATAGAACTCCCACATTAAACCCGTTTAGTGTTATTTTGATAAATTAAAAAAAAAATATTTGAATTTCTTACTATTTAGATAAAAAAAAGCCTAACCTTACATAGGATTATCATTCCTTAAAAATGTCCTGAAATTTTCTTTTCCTTATGTAGAAGATAGAATATAAACTTTACAGTTCGTTTTCTATGCCATGCATTATGCGAGATCAATTACAGAGATGGTAAAGTAAAGATTGTCTGTATTACACATCATAAACACAGTAAGTGTGAACTATAAAAGATTTAAAAAATGTTACGACCAAAAACAAACAACAAATCAAATCATGAAAAAAAAAACAAAAAAAAAAAAACAATATAACTCATGCAATGTATGTAAAATTTGTGGCAAGACATAATTATTAATATACGCTATCGTATGTAAAAAATCGGAGTTGAAAATCTTTCATGTTGCTCTCAAGAAACTTTTTTACAATAATTTGCAACAACAAGCAGTACCTAATATTTGAATTAAATGGATTCCTTTATCTTAAAATAATGACAAAAACTGATCATTTCAAGCTCCCCTTATTACAAAAATGAGATCTTCTGAAAACGATGAATATGATGTCCTAATTTGGCACTGACATTTTCAATTTATAAAATATAAAGAACTGTTCAACACTCAACTAGTGAGTTGATAGAATTGTTTGGAACAACAGTGACAAAATCATGTACACTAAGTACTCACCTAAAGAACTTCACTGGGAAAGAAAGAAGTAAAAAAGGTGCTATTAGTAACATGAATTGTACGTACGCATGAGACAAAGGGAGAAAAACTGAAATATATGAATAACTTGCATGGTGATGTGTACACATACTGCATAATTCATAGCTGACTGCAGACTTTGTTTGAGAAAAAAATTCACAAAATATTTATAATCATATTATTACGCTGATATTGTGAACTATAAATAAGTCTATTAAAGGATCATTTCCAACATTAATTGTCTTGAAATTTTGAACATAGAGCTGTGAATTCGTACAAGACAATGTACCTAAAGCAACGATTTAAAAACCTTCAAACAAATATTAGAAGGATGTCAAAGCTAAATCTATAGTTGCTCCTCCTTCAATCGTGCACAATATTTGTGTAGTGATCTCAAGGAGTGAGTCTAGTTATCCTTTTACTGTTCAGACTTGGTAAAAAAAAAAAAAAAGATGATTATGAAGAAAATTTATTTGAATGAGGACAAAATTTTAACGAGATTAGCGAAAGAAATAATATCATATATATAAATAACTTGAATATTTCTGGTGATGTTTTCTGCCCTAATCTCAGTATTAAAGTTTCCTTGAGTAAGTCTAGACTGCAGCTAGACTTGTTTCGTGGGATGCATACAAATTTGTTAAGCTTCAAAACTGACTGGCTTGCATTATTAAAAACAGGGTATGGTAGAAACTGTCTTTGCTTTAAAGGAGAAGTTGTAATTGAGTTGGTTTGAAGTCCAATGTCAGCACTATATAGATTATAATGTGGATAGGCCCCAAGACTGACGTCTGACAATTTTATGTGACGCCACACATGAGACAGGGCAGGAATACACTTTAAAGGTGAATCATACTTATTAAATTCTGATGGTTGGTTGGTTGGGTTGGTTTAACGTCCACCAGCAGCACTATATAGGCTATATTATGGACGGACCCCAAGACGGACGTCTGACAATTTTATGTGCTGCCACACACGAGACAGGGCGGGGCCTTTAACATCATACTGAGCTGCCAGCTCTCGGTCTTGAGTGGCATCCACCACTGCTAATGTACCCAGCTGAGGATTTTGGACAAGTGGTAAGTATGCTTGTTTTCACATAATGTATATAAATGAGTGGACTGAAAGAATAGCACACAAAAAAAAAGCAATGGAAAAAGCAGGAACTTGAATTTGTTTGGTTATATGATGAGAAGAGTGGGTGCAGGACATTTGGTGACAAAAGGAAGTTTTGATGAAAGATTTACAAGGTAACTCCATGGAACAATAAGAATGGGGTAAGAAAAAGAGAAGTGTCGAAAGATATGATTGTCAATACCAAAAATCATGGTAATACATGTTCACGGTGAAATAAATAGCTAGAATAGTATGACTTCATCTCTGCTGTTGCATTCCAATTGCAATTCAGTGTGCAACATATTTTTACAATGAATATATAACGCCAATCCAAAAAGTAAGTTTCCCCAGGCTAAAAAATCAAATCTTTTAAAAATCATGGCACTAGCTAGCATGTTTTGCAATTATTATGCTAAACTATGGAGAAAAAAAGGGCAAATTAAGGTTCACCATGAGCGCAAAGCTGGGAGTGAGGGTCTTATCTTCAATGGCTGGAGCTTCATGTCGGTATCATGGCGTACGTGTTGCTTAGCCTATCTAGTCTATAAATAGACTATCATTGTGTTTAAGTATTAATTTTAAAATATTACAAAAATTACAATCTTTCCAACGCATGCAATTAAAAAAAAAAGAAATAAGTAATATATAACAGGTATTTTCTTTTTGGCAATTAGCTCCATGTCAAAAAGAACAAAATCAAAACAAAGAACCAACAGTATTTAACCATCCGCTTTATCGATATCTCAAGCGCCTAAACTTAACAGAGTGACCTACCCCCATTTCTTTGACTCTTTGAGCTGCCAGTGCAAAGTCTGGTTTCATTTTCTTGCAGTGCCCACACCCTGAGGGTGAGGAGAAAACAATTGTTAAACAGTTGCTAATACTTCCTGCATGCTCACCTTTCATGTTTTATATGAAAAAAGCAAAGGAACATAATACAGACAAAAGAAAGAATAATAAACATTGTGGTGACGATAAGAAAAAAAAATATGACCAAGCTTGGTTTAATTAGTTTCTTAACGTTTATCGCCAGCATAAAGGCTATACAGCCATCTCTCTGTAGGGAACAAAGCAGCCTGAGCAAAAATCAAACCTGCATATTTGTTGGCTGAGCATTCTTATCCCCCCCTCCTTAATTTATAAAGGAAGTGGTGCAAACAAAAGATTTAATCACTTGTTTTCTTAGCCTTAACCTATTATCTATACACATGCTGTGAGCACTGCCTTTGTTCTAGCACCTCTTTTCTATTGATCTGTACACCTTCCTTATCGAAATAATAAATATCAAAGCTTTTACCCTTTATAAATTTGTTTAAATATCAAAGCTTTTACCTTTTATAAATTTGTTTAAATTTTCCAAAATAGTGTGCGCACATAGAATGGGCCTTAAATCTTGCAATGTGAAAAGGTTAACGTCCAATATCAGCAGCTAGGCTATATTGAGTGCGAGACGCCAGGGCCCTGGGGTAGAACATCGGCTTCCGAAGAAAAAGGTAGGGGTTTGAGCCCTGACGATTTTGCTCCCTACTGGTTGGATCAGTGTCAATTTAATGTGAACGGCTGAGACAGGAGTCATGGTATCCCCGCCCTGCCTCTTGTGTGGCAGCACATACATTTGTCAAGACGCATGTCCACAATATTGCCCATATAGTGCTGATGTTGGACGTTCAAACCAACTCAACGCGAGACCCCAGACTGGAATACCTGGTTCTAAGTTGGACATATTATACAGACACCAACCCAACCAGTAGTAAAAAATGCTGCCATCATAGTGGGGCTTGAAACTGAACCTCTTGTTTTGGAAGCAGAAACACTAACCCCAACACTACCATGCTCCCTACAAACTACAGTAACAAGAGAAACTCACATGGGGCATAAAACATGACCAGTGTCTGTATACTTTCAGCAATAGATGCATCAAAATTTTCCTTGTTGAGGTACATGAGGCTTTGAGAGCCAGCAAGCTCCTTCCACTGGTCTTCCACCGACTCCACTGGTGGAGGGCTGGGTGTTGACGGAGTTGGGGCAGGGTTGAGAGGGTCCTGCATGAAGGCAATAAAATCCGCTTCCTGGAGGACAATGATAACAGAAAAAAGAAAAGAGTTAATTATTTGTATTTGTTACTATTCAGATAAAATTGAATTGATGAAAAATATTTAGGAAAGTTGGGGACTCTTTTTTTCAAACTGACTTCAGTTTTGTTTGTTTGTTTAAAGCAGTTTAAGGATCTCACAAAACCCATCAAAATCAATGTCAAATGATTAATGAGCATAACTATTGATTTAATACAACAATCTTTAGCAGCAAAGGAGTTGACAAATAGAAAAATGTAACCTACATAACTGGATGTTATTAAATCTATCAGACCTGTGTGTAGCACTGTGTTCTTACCTTTAAATATGGAATGAGAGCTTTCAGGAGGGAGGGGGGGGGGGCTCAGGTAATAGAGGTTGAAACTATTACTTATGTCACTAAATATTAGTTCAAAACTTAATTTTAAAGATATGAACAACAGCAAAACATGAAACATCACCTGGCGTCCTCCCATATACTTCTGGGCATTCTTGCCGTAGTTGAAGTATTTGAATGTTGGGTAACCAGTCACATCATGTGCACTGCACACTCCTGTTTGGACGGTGCAGTCTACTGCGGCAAAGGCAACCTGGAATATGCATACTCGTTATCATAATAAGAATGTTAATTACATAGTTTCCAGCTATCATCATCATCATCATCAAGTACCATGCCTCATAGCGTTGGTGATCATGTCCCTCCATATCTCTCTTTCTCTGGTTAGTTTCATCATCTCTGTAACCTTTGATATTTGTAGCCACTCCTTCATCCCGTCTGCCATTTTTTCTCTTTGCCTTCCTGGACTGCGTTTCCCATCAATCATTCCTGTTGTCACTAGATGTTCTAGTCCCTCTCTTCTCATCATGTGGCCAAAGAATGTTGTTTGCCTTTTCCTCACCTTCTTAATTATTGATGGTTTTGCTTGAGCTTCTTCTAAAACTTCTTTGTTTGATTTCTTTTCTGTCCAAGAGATGCGGAGCATTCGTCTTAAAAACCACATTTCTATTGCTTTCAGTTTCTTTTCTATCTGCTTTATTTATTTTTTTCCAGCTATATTGAGTATAAATTTTTCCATTGGCAAGTCATCATTTGGATCTTTTTCACCTCCCCTCCCTTCACCAAATTTTGAGCTCACAAGTTGGTGTTCATTATCAGAAAAGACAGCATATAAACTAAACATATAAAAGATCTATTGAAGAGAAAAATTATTACCATTTAATTTCATTGACTTGGGATTTTTAGAACAAAGAATATCATTAGCATAAAATTTAAAAAATCCAACTAGGCAATGCCATTCGGGGAATTAATGGTCTCCCTAACCAACAGAGGAACCATCATCAATGAAAATATAATGAGAGACTCTTGTAAATTTGCAATAGAACTGAAAAACCTTAATCCCATGAATTTCACTTTCTTTTACAAATCCCATTAGAAAATCTGTTTCTTTTCACATAGCATTCCCTTTCCTTGTGTGCCTACTATTTTGGGTAATCTTCAAAAATGTATCATAGGTAAAAGATTTAATATGTTTTGAAATATAAGGTGTGCAAATCAAAGGTGCTACCACAAGTGCATATAAATGTGCACAGCTTTGAACCTACTTTGGTATCTTCTTTAAGTTTTTCAGCAGCAGCCATAAACTCTGGCTTGGCTTTTTTACAATGCCCACACCCTGAAATAAAGATTTAGAGTTAGAAAAAGAAAATCATTTACTCATTTATCGACCAAGACTTAATCAAATCATACTTTACATTAAAAAGACCAGCGCTTAAATGACGTCCATTTGAATAAATCATTACAGTGGCAGTGTTTAAAAATTCACAAATTTTTATAAAAGTCGGGTGAAAAAAACCCTGAAATAATAAGTTTTTACTTTTTATCTTTTAAATAAAATTGTTTACCAATGTTATTATAAAAACTAAACAAAAACTATTCAATAATGAAAGAAAATGTTTTTTTAAGTTCTAAATTTGGTGATTATGTAACACATGACCGAAGATAACTACACTCATGCAACTCACATGGGGCATAAAACATGACTAAGCAATGCTTCTTCTTCTTGAGGAAAGGTTTGAAGGATTCATCTATCAAGTGAACCACCTCACTCTCAACTTCCTCCCATTTCTTCTCGGGAGGAGGGGGTGGAGGGGGTTCCTGGGGACTTGGAAAAAAAAAACACCAATCAAATAACAGTACTGATAAAATACATGGCTGACTCGCATGCAGAGGGCATTTTCACTGGCTATTGTCAAAGAATTAAGTCAATTTACAGGAAAAAAGGCATCACTGTTATTCATATAGGGTAAAAACTTTAATCCAGGCGCATGTAGGAGAATTCTTTAGCAGCTTTAGCAGTCCCCTCTCCTAATGTCCATAAGTCAACCAAATTATATTAATTGTGAGGCAACCAGGGTCCGTATGCTACTACTACTACTACTACTACTATATAAATGTATCCAAAAAGGAAACAAAAGCACAACACTTCTGAGTACATCTACTCAGTTGCTAAGGACCTAACAGTAGATTCACGTGCGCAAGAAATAGGAATAATATGATAATAAATAGAAGAATACGCACAACTTAGCAACTGAGGGACACAATAAATCAAACACAACTAAAAATTATAGAGAAAATACATGAAAACGTTTCGCCTTTATTAATGGCTTTGTCAATACAAAATTTATTGTGTCCCTCAGTTGCTAAGTTATGCGTATTCTTCTATTTATTATACTCCTACTCTCCTAATGTCCATTAGTCACCCAAACTTACTACGACTAAAACCACTTGCATACGGACCCAGGATGAATCAAGCACAAATTGCTCACGGAAGTTTTGACCTGGAGCCCTCTAAACACGGAAAACAACTCTATATTGACCTTTTTCGTGTTATGATATAAAGAATTGTCTCTGGTTCTAGATTTGATAGAGCAATAAGTTTCTCTCCCTCCCTTTAGTACATTTGATTCTTATGAACACACTATAAATAACTCAAAAAGTCAAGATTCCAACCTGTGCCTGATTTATCCTGGTTGCTTCACATAATATATGCTCATCGCCTAGATTTTTTTTTATATAGGTGGCTTCATATAACCTTTTGACTCAAAAGTCTATAATTTCATACTGTACATAACTACAAATCTAGCATTTGATTAATCAACTGCTTTATATACATTATAACTAAAAAATAAGAAAAAAATCTGAAATAAGGAACATTTGGAAAATTGGAAAATCTTAATAAAACAAAAAAAATGAGCCGTTTCTGTTTGTCTGATTGTTTTCTATAAAAATACAATTTAATTTCAAATCACAAGGAATTTTAATATAAGACCAAATAAAAAAAAATATACAATGTATAGAAAAAGGGTTAACAAAATATAGGATACTCACTTTTCCATAAAGCTGACAATACCAGTAGTCTCTCTGTCATGCAGCTCAAAGGCAAATTCACCATCCCTGCCAGATTTAAAGAAGAATTATCATAGAAATCATATGTGCCTGTGAATGAAAGTTTCTTTTAGACATTTTTTAAAAGAAGCAGAACTATGATTTAAAGTGATACACTTCACTGAACTTGACAGTGCCATGCTCTAATAGTGTTGCTGGTTTTGGGATGATTTTTCACTTTCAGGATATGGAGAAAAAAAACAACAAAAACCCCCCACAACTGATTCGTTGAGGTTACTCCAGTATGTCTAAAAGTTAAGTAGTATTTACATGACATTGAACCAAGAAAACATTGGTTTTAAGGCATAAAGAAGATCTAACTTCTGCGTTTTGATAAACAAATTTGTCTCTTGAACTCAAAGAATCAAACACTTTAAAGACAAAAATAATAGTTGTAAAATTCATAACACAAAAGCTTACAGTCACATGTTTCAAGTGTGTGTGTGTGGGTGTGGGGATGAGCCAATTTGATAAGTAAATCAGTGTATGTGCAAAGTATTTGGTTAAGCATTTAAGGTATGACTCTATTGATTTACTTCTTTAACAAGTAAAATGAATGTTGTAATAACAAAACAACAACAAAAAAGAATGTGATAATAACGTAATAGATAAAGAAAACAAGAAGAATAAAATTATAATAACATGAATAAAATGTGGTGGAAAAAAATGGAGAAATTAAGGATCAAATAAAGCAAAACTTACTTGAAATATTTCACTGTCCATCACCAAAGATGTAAACAACACCCAAATAAGAAAAAAAAAAAGAAGTAGAATTAGCATTAAGTTGGTACATAATTATGTTTTGTAAACAATAGATAAATGACATATTCATTGGAGTTATCTTGGTTCAAATCAGCATTGAGAATTTGTAAGGGCCCGTTTTCAGAGAAGCAAGCAAAGCAATGTAGCACCAGTTGACAACTCAATATAACAGTATGTAGGCCATAGGGAATAGAAACTATCTTCATCAGTCGACGGAATGTCTGTACCCTTGCTGAAAAGTCATATGATCCTAGTTCTAATCATGTTGTCAATATGCTTATAATCTCATTGGAAGTTCCCACAAAGGTGAGCCAGAAGTAGGCTATCAGCTCTTGGTTCAATTTTTTTCTTGAACTTATGTTCAAAACAACTCCCAAGCGTCCGTGATCAAACTGCATGAAAAATGATCTAGGGATACATATGCTGATTTAAATTAAGCAGATTCAAAAATAAATGCAGTAAAAAAAGTAAAAACAAAGCCAAAATCTCAAGACCAGCCAGCCTGTCTGCCAATGCCAAGCAACTGCCCACAAATAGGTGCTAAAAAGAAAGTCAAAGAGTGCTAGATTTACTTTAAAAAAAAGGTAGATTAACATAGTAGTTCTTTGCATTGTTCAGGGAAAATGAAATCTCCATCTGGAGACTACTCAAAGTTCAAGTTTGTACCAAGTAACACTTGTCTTATGAAGGTCTGCTGTCTATTCAAAGGTTTATGTTAAGTCAATTTTTTTTCAGGTACATTTTAACAGTACTTTTTTTTTAGGTACATTTTAACAATACTTTTTTTTCAGGTACATTTTAACAGTACTCTATCTATCAAATGTGCTTTTATTTGTCCGTCTTTTGAATGTAAAAGAAAATTGGTAAATGCCAACATTAGATGATCGCCATTGATTAAATAAAGCATCAAAGGACTTATTATATGGGACAACAAATTTGCGATCCAAATAGCTTGATATGACTATTAGTACATTTATGGAAGAGCCTTCATATTGAGATATTAACACTAGTCACAGCAAAGAATTTTCTCCCCAATCCGGCATTTTAGTTCCAAGGGGTAGGCCAAAACTGCCGAGCGATCACCTGAGCTTAGGAGACAAAAGTGATGTTACGACCGCTCACACATGCGCCAACCAATCACGGTCTCGATAGGCAATCCATGTGAGCTGTGCATGTCCACCAATGTAACGGCAAAAATCAATAACATAGAAAAAATGTCTTTTTTGTACCTCACTACGTCAAAACTATTAGGAGTATAACAAACATTCATACACCCATATATATACTAATTGTACATCAGACACACCCACACCCATACAAACACACTGCGCACAGAGAGACTCAATATCCAAAAGCAAAATTTGACATGATATTACTTATCAAGATAATTTTTAAATAGGTATGTCTTGAGATGTTTTTTGAATATTGCAACATTGCATGCAGACCTCAGTGAAAAAGGCAGAGAATTCCAAACACATGGGCCTGCAACACTGAAAGCTCGGTCACCATAAGTCTTAAGGCTAGATCTTGGATCTACCACACAGAGATAGTGCTAGGATAGCAGGACTCCTTCTCAATAGGTAACATTAAATTGTCACCTATTCACCTAACAGTGGTAAAAATTTGACAAATAAATTTGCCCGAACATGGATTAGAACAAGTATCTCAAATTAGGAGCCAATTGCTCAGACTATACTCTAAGTTTTAACATAATAATTACCATGTAAAATGTGCTAAATCATGGCATAATTATGCCAACAAGATGTTATGAGTAAGAAGAATGCAGTCTTCACAGAACACATTTTTTTAATTGAAAGGCTCATTCCTTCTTTCCCCTGTCTTCATAACATTAAGTTTATAGTGAATAACGATATGAATAGAGTGTACAAATGTACTCTATCTTTTAGGACAGATTGTTATCATATGGCAGAACTCACCGGTGGGAAAACCTTTCACTTCAAACTTCTCTGCAATTTTGCGCTCTTTAGTCGCATCAACTGCTGCTAAAACCCCAGTTATCTGGAGAGAAAAAAAGAACGGACGAAGATTAAAACAAAACCTAAAAGTGATAAAATAAATACTCTCTTATCATATTTGGGAAAATTTTACTTCCAAATGCATACAAATTATATTGCAATGGTAATGAAAGATTCATGATCATTCATACTTAACCTAATTAAAGAAAACAAAGGAAACTCGATATTAAATTTAAGAAACAAGCCAAACAACCATGACAGCTTTTATTATTTCAGAGATGTTGCACGCCTCTCATTTCATTCCTTTGGACTTTCGGAAATTCAAAAAATGATGAGAAAATCTCTGATATATAAAACTTTGTATTTATAACTTTTTCATATTGTCATTCCAACAAAATAAATACCATCAACACTTTGATGTTTTGATTTAGTTATGACTAAACAAGGTCAAACTCTCCAAAAAGAACTCTTTTGGTAAACCTATACATTTTGAACAAACAGCAACAACAAAAAGTAAATAAATAAAAGCCGGAAAGGTCAAACCTGTTTTTCCTTGAGCCCGGCAGCAGCTTTGGTGTAATCTGGTTTCATCTTTTTGCAATGGCCACACCCTGTTTTAATGATTTTTTTAAAAAAAAGGAAAAAAATTTAACTTGCGAGATAAATATATTCACCAGTGTTGCCAAAGAACTGAAATTATGAACAATACCCCCTCTTAAAGCAAGAAAAAAAAAAGACTTTCAACTTTGTGAATGGAGGTCTTCCTATTCTACACATGATATTTAATGATTTTAACTTGTAAGTACACAAATGATCCTTTGAAAGAAGGGTAAGAACGTTTTCAATAACAAATAGAACTAACCACACCCTCTACTCAGACCTAGATGGCTGCACTGAATTTCTAAAATGATCAAATGAAGTTAAAATAACGACAAAACAAAACAAAATTTGAAACAATATCTCCGTTATGATAGCAGATGTAAATATGTCAAATATGTAAACGCACTTAAGCGTAAGCTTAAATAAAATATTTTAACAAAAACAAAAAAATAGGTCTGACAGTCAAGAAAAGATATTGACTGAGACGATCTGGATTAGTTTTGATGCCACAAGCTTTTCTCACATGGGGCGTAGAACATGACAAGGACCGATGGGTTTTGTTGTACAAATTCATCGAAGTTAGCATCTGTCAGGTGAACAACATCACTCTCCTCATCAGACCACTGAGGCTCCTGCTCTGGTACCTTGGGGTTGGAAGGACTGTGGTTGTGATAGAAAGCACAGAATTAGGTGTTGTAAGCTCTGATAGATTTAACACAGCTGCAATCATTGAACTTCAAAGTTTTATCAAACTGATAGCCTCTACAAGAACAGTAGCTGACACAGTAATTGTCAAGAAAAAGAATAAGTTAACTAGATAAACTAGTTTATAACTAACGAAATTCGTGGGCAATATGGGCTGCGCAAAGATGAAGGATTATAGATGAGTTTGAAGTTTACAAAAAGTCAAAAATATGTCTCTTCAGAATCCATAATTATTTATCTTTAGAACTTAAAATGTTTTCAAAAAGAGATACATAGCTGTGAGAAGCGCTTAAAGGACATCATTGTTAACATTGTTTGTTCTCTCGTTTTTGCGATTGATTGTTATTTCCAATCTTTTCTTTGGACATTTTTATAAGTCACACGAAAATGTACCCACATATATTTGCAGATCATTTAGTCCCTCAAAGTAGGCTTAATTTTATCCTTTGATTTAACAATTAACCATGCATTCTAACGAAACGATGCAGTGTGCACATTAAAGCTTGCGCACTTCCAACTAAAAAAATTATATTCTAAATTTTATTGCATATGTCCGATTTGTTTCCGTCAAAAATTTGTCTTTATGGTGCAATTAAATGCCTAAGAGTTTTCTTCTCAATTTTTGGCTCAGTAAGCTCAAATGAGAAAAACAGAGAGTGTTTGCATTACCTAAAGAAAGATTGTGCCCACTTAAATCTATGACACTTCATGACTGCATCGCACATTTGTATTTTTGATATTTTTTAACCACCCACTCAAAAGCCTTTACCATATCAATTTTGGGCTTTGTTTTATTAATTCGGTGGTTTTGGGCGAATTGTGGTGAAACGAAACATTTTCTGTCAAAATAAATGCACTGGTGAAAATCTACAGTCAAAACACCATCTACAGGGTAATTTCGTAGCTTTATCTTGTGCTGTTTTAAAGATTTTGGGATTGAAATATGTTGGTCCTAGCTCCATTATTATATGATAAATGTGTAAAGGCCTAGGAAAAGAGTGGATATGTCTGAAATTTGACTTTTTGTCATGTAAATTTATTCTTAAACTTTAGTTAAGTGTTTGACATTTTTTTTTTATTATTATTTGTTTTTACATCACCTCTATTGGGGTTTTGTGTTTGTTTTCTTCAAACTTTTCAAACTTCACCGGTACAGACCTAGGAATTGAGAAAACAAAATCTACTCTGTTTCATACCTCGAAACCAGAAATTCCTAAAAAAAAAATAAAAAAATTAAGCTCTTAAAACCAGAGAGGATTGAGCAAATATTTCTTCTTTACATCAGAGATATATGATGTTATATACATATATATACAATAAATGTGTATAAGACCATATATCATGCACTCAAAATATCATCAATGATAGAAACTTACTTCTTGAGCCATTCAATAATGCTGGCCTTGTCATTGTCCTGCCCATACTTATACTTTACTTGGCCTTTCCTGAAAGAAAAAAAAAGAAGCCACACATATATAGAATTTATCTTTCAATCATTTTTTAAAAACTGAGATATTGTCTCTCTTAAAATATTTAACCACCTAGCAAAGAAACCTTTATAGTAATTTTGTGTCATCAAGGTCTCTTGCAAATCCACATTTTTTTTTTATTATTATTTGTTTTTACATCACCTCTATTGGGGTTTTGTGTTTGTTTTCTTCAAACTTTTCAAACTTCACCGGTACAGACCTAGGAATTGAGAAAACAAAATCTACTCTGTTTCATACCTCGAAACCAGAAATTCCTAAAAAAAAAAATAAAAAATTAAGCTCTTAAAACCAGAGAGGATTGAGCAAATATTTCTTCTTTACATCAGAGATATATCATATTATATACATATAGACTTTGTTTTCTCAATTCCTAAGTCTGTACCGGTGAAGTTTGAAACGAATGTGTTAATGCGAGCTTGTAACTGTGTGCGTGTGTGTGTATATGTATGTGAGCCATCACTCATATTATGTAATGTAAAATGTTTATTTTTATTATTATTACTGTGTGTAAAATACTTTTAACATGTCCAAATCGATTTTCCCAATGAGGGACAAATAAAATTATCTTATCTTATCTTATCTTATCTTATATACAATAAATGTGTATAACACCATATATCATGCACTCAAAATATCATCAATGATAGAAACTTACTTCTTGAGCCATTCAATAATGCTGGCCTTGTCATTGTCCTGTCCATACTTATACTTTACTTGGCCTTTCCTGAAAGAAAAAAAAAAGAAGCCACACATATATAGAATTTATCTTTCAATCATATTTTAAAAACTGAGATATTGTCTCTCTTAAAATATTTAACCACCTAGCAAAGAAACCTTTATAGTAATTTTGTGTCATCAAGGTCTTGCAAATCCCATTTTGTCCATCAATTGTATGCTTCTATGCCTAATACCATCATGATTAAGTTAAAAGTCACTCAAACTTATATCAAGCTATTATTTATTTCAGATAATTAATTTTTGTTCTTTTACATTATAAAAGCTGCCCCACAAGCACTATTGTTTAAATTTTTCTCATAATATCTAATTTAGCCATAGACAACCACGCCAAAGATAAGTCATTCACCAACTATGGCATAATCCAAATTCACTAAATAAAAGTCTGATAGATCTCAAACCATTGTGCTTTCACGCAATGCCTCAGGTTTTTCAAATCATAGTGGGTCTTCAAAGAAGAAAAACTAGAAAAATGGAAGAATTAGATTGTCCCTATAGATAAAAATTGTCCAATTTGCAGAAAAGAGAAAATGGTTTAAAGACTGATGGCCTCTCCTGTCTGCAAATTGTAAGTGGAGTAATGTCTATTAGATTTGACTTTTCTAAGCAGAATGTCAAGAGATATTATTGTACATTCACACAGCCCAATCCAGATTAATTATAATATTAATGAAACAAAATTGTCAATAATAACACTGGTTAAATGAGCATAATAACAATTAGAAAATAACAAAAAACATACTCAAAATAGAGCAATGTTGGGAAGCCCGTAATGTTGTATTGCATACGTAGAGCCATTGTGGGAGGCTTGTCTACATCTACCCCTACAAGTGTCTGTTTGAAAGAGTTAAAGACAAAAAGATAAGTAATGTTAGAACACATAATTGATACTTTTTTTTAAATAATGGTAGCATCTAGCCCAATGGAAAAAGAAAAAAAGTTGGGTTACAAAAGTTGTCAAAACAACATTGGAAATGGTTTCATTGCACAAAATGTTAAAAGAACAAACAAAATTTCCTCAGGTCTTTTCGAATAGAGTTAAATAAACCATTCATTTTCTTCTTATTCCCATTTAAACAGATGTCATTTTAAAATGTTGTATCTAAATTCAAAAATATCCAATGGAAGTTTAAATAACAAAATGGATTAGAAACAAAGTATGTGTATTCAGATACAGATAAGGGGTGACTTTCTGATGTCAAAGAGTTAATATGGGTTAAAACTTTTTTGAGAAAATAGAAGATACAACAGTTGCTTGACATAGATTTGATTCACTTTCCCTTTAGTTATTTATACAGCAACTCGTTTAAACAAGGAAATTATTTATCATTGATTGATTCATCATCGATCTTTTAAAGATCTTAAAAATGTATTATGATCCAGACTTTCAAGTAAATTATGTAGATTTCTTCTTTATTCATTTATACGATTTTAAAGATTTACAAAACCCACTTACAAATTGATTTTTCACTTCTGTAGCAACAGACTGAAAATCTGGTTTCATACGCTTACAGTACCCACACCCTGAAACAGAAGAGGAAAAATACAATATGTAAAACTATATTTAGAAAAAGAAAAAAAAAGAAAGAAGAAAGAAAATTGACCCATACTCTTTTTGAGCACATATTAAAGTTTAACACACACACACACAAAAAAAACAAGAAAAAAAATTAAAAAGGAAGTAGAGAAGGAAGATCAAAGATGAGCTTTGGGATTTAAGATATAAAAAAAAAGCATTTCTAAGTATCTTGCTAACTTAACAAAAGACTGCTCAAAACCCCTCTAAGGTACAATGCGATGTGGTATAAATTTCAAGATAATCAATTGCTCCTTATCCATCCTTATTCATGGGCAACAGATGTATTATTAGTAAGAAGATAAAAACAATATAGTCAGTCACATTAGCATTCATATATGCCACCTTATTGAAAATCTATGTTGATAAAAATAAAAAAAAATTATGGAAATAACATCATTCATGGAATACCTGGTTTAACACCCAACTTCATTGATTTTTTTGCAAGCTGTTGCTACTCTTTCTATGGGGATTTTGGGGGGTGGGGGGTTAGAAGCATTGAAAAGACATTTGTACTCTTGAGCCACCATAAAAAATTAGTTTCTAGAAGAAAAAAAAATAATCAAAGAGTGAAAACAACCAAAAGAAAATTAAAGATATTAACTTCTGTGTCAAACTTGCTTCATACAATTTTTACATTAATGTATATATTTTCTCTGCTTGTCTTATAGGATTAATTTCATTCATAACATAGTTGAAAAAAAAAGAATACTCACAGGGTGCGTAAAACATAACTAAAAGAGGATTTTTGTCTTTTCTAAGCAGCTTAGTGAAGGCCTGAGGGAGAGAAAATTTGATATCAAACAAAACAATGTTTGAAAATTGTTATGTCTATATATATGGATTTCTAAAAATGTTTTGAAACATGAAAAACATCAATGTGATTGCACAGTATACTAGTGCTAGAATAATAGGATAGAGAGAAAATCAGTGCCAGATTTAGGTTGCAGGGGACCCTGAGCCCAGCTTTGGTGAGGGACCCCTCTCTCCCTTCTGATTGTCATAGGGTGCATAATTTTACAAAGCGTTCAAAAGGTTTAATCCGACACTAGAGAAAATATAGAAACATTTTTTTTTAATTGACAAGAACACAATACTAAAGAGCAGTGAAGATCATTTAACATCTGCTATATAAAGAAGAGTATTTGGTTGACGGTAATACAGCTTGATTAAAACAGTGCATCTTTTTACACTCCTCCAGCAACAACAAGAGTTGCTAATGGTTCAAAGTTTGGTTCTGTTTATTGTCTAAATATGAGGATTTGTGAACAAAATTTGGATCTAAATGTAGATACTTGTTGAGTTGTTGTTGAGTTGGTTTAACGTCCAACATCAGCACTATATAGGCTACATTGGCGGGCCCCAAGACGGACGTCTGACAATTTTTTTTGCTGCCACACACGAGAAAGGGTGGGGATACCATGTCTCCTGTCTCAGCCGGTCACATTATACTGACACCGACCCAAGCAGTAGGGAACACAATCGTCAGGATTCTAACTTGGACCTTTTGCGTCGGAAGCCAATGTTCTACCCCAGGACCACCGCGCTCCCCAAATGTAGATACAATCATGCTCAGCTGTTCTAGATTTAAATCTAGATAACCACTAATTTTGTCAGGGCCTATCACTCAGATTGAGGGAGTGATATTATATAAAAACTACTAGAGCTATAATTACACTTTACACTTAGATTTATGTATCTTTGTGTAAAATCTGTGAAAATTTTCTAGGATTGCTCAAATTTGCCTTAAATAAACATGCCCACGCACACAGTCACTACCACAAAATTGTGGCCTCACTACTTTTCAGTTTATAAAATATTGAATTACTTCTGCCTATCGTAATATTATATATTTCAAAGGAACACACACAAATAGCTAAATAGTTACATCTTCTGAGTTGATGTGGACTACATCTGTTGCTGCAGGGTCCTCCTCCCATGGAATATCCCCTGTTGGATCCAGTAAAAAGTTGACCATTGACTGAAAATTAAACAGATTTTGAAATTGATTGCATTGTATGACAAATGATAACTTTTTTCTAGTCTAATGAAGGTACATTTTTAAATAAAAAAAATAAACAATAAAAAATGTGCAGAATTCTCTTCTTTCCTTCTACTCTCTGAAAAAGATTTTCATAAAAACATCTTCGATGGAAATGAGACTACTTAAACATATATACAATTTCATAGACTATATAAAAACTTGAATATGTTCCACTTTAATGAATTGTTACAAAGTTGGGAAATTGTTACCTGATTCTTATGACATAGTTAAGCGTGATTTGGTTGATAGAAAAAAACAAAAACAACTTTATAACTCCAAAACAAAATCAAGTCAAGCTATACACAAAAACTTACCTTAAAAGCCAATTTTCTGTCATAATCTTTGTTGAATTCACCATCTCTGAAATCATATATGCATAATAATGAGGAAGTGTCAAACTAATGCACAGCTTAGTTACATATACAAAGAACTTGTTTTACAAAATTTCAAACAAATACATGTATAAAACAAAAACAAGAAACAAAAAACAAAAAAACGCCTTCTGATAAACATTTACTTAGAGATAGAATTTAGAATTTTTACTTTTGTTAGAATTTCTATATTTAGAGTTGAATCTTCAAAAATTCTTTTTTTTTTCTTTTGTTCTTTTTTAATGAACGAAATTAATTTTATCTTATGTTGATAGACAATATCATAGAACCTTTTAAAAAGAGTTTTATAAGTTAATCCAAATATTGCTTATAAAAAAAAAGAGACTGTATCATTCAAAAAGTTAAATAGGACATAGAAATTCATTATTTAATCTTAAAATACATACACTATAAAAAAAAAAAAAAAAAGCTCACTTGTAATGCTTAAGTTCAAGCTCATTTGGCGAAAACTTGAACTTCTTGCAAAACTTTTTGTCAGCACTGAAAGCAAACATCATCATAAATAATTGGATAATCATTTTTTGCTTATATGATCAGAGTGCAATATTGGTGAAGCTGTTCTAAATTTAATCAAATGTGAGACAACCAGGGTGAATCAGGCACAGAAATCTGACCTTTGGAGTTATTCATAGTGTGTTCAGAAGCATTAAACACACTTTAAGAGGTTAAATAAATTATACCTCAATCATTTCTAGAACCAGAGATATTAAACTTAATTCAAAACAAAAAAGTTCAATATAAAGTATTTTTAAAAGTTTAAAGGTGTCTACTCAAAAATTATATTTAAGACTTGTGTCTGATTCACCATGGTTGCTTCAATTTTTTTTTATCAAATTGGCATGTTTAGGATTCCAGTGTCACACAAGAATTTACTGTTTTTTTCTAAGCAGATCTGCTACTAACCAGAACATACAATTTAAAAGATTCTATAAGAAATAAATCTGAATGATCAGCAGTTTGTTTGTTTTGTAAACAAAGGAGAGTAAAAAAAAAAGGGTTCTCATCCACAAACAATGGTGATTTGAAAAGAATGTCAGTCTTACCCACAATTTATGTAGGCAAGAGTAGCCTTTCCTTTCATCTCTTCAGCCACATCTTCAAACATTTGGTTCAGTTTAGCTGTGGATTTTTCTGAACAAGGAAAAAAAATTGTTTTGTGCATATTAAAATTTATACTTGGAACTTCTCATCGAAAAAAAAAAAAAAACAATTTGATGATATAAAAATTCGACATAATGGAAAATGCAACAAATCACATTTGATTTTGAAAATCAAATCGATTTTTGTTTTATTTTTCCGTCACTATCTGTAAGCCTCTAGGTTTTCCAACCAAACATTTATATAAATATCATTAAAAAAAAAAAATTTTAAAAATAAAATAATTTATTTTCACTTTCCACTTTTGGTTTTAAAGTACTCCATACTAGCAATAACAATTATAAAATAATTAGTATATTTTTTCAGTTGGTTATCATGCTTTTTGAGCCAATTGACTACTGAGTTCAAATGTTCTTCAAACCCAAGTCGATAATGACAAAATCTCACCTGACTGCACACAAATGACCAAGAGATTTGTCTTAGTGCGCAGCAGTTTCTTGAACTCTTTGACATCTTCAACCTTGATAATCAAAGACTTTTTGTTCTTTTTATTCTGTGCCAGAGACTGATATGGTACCAACATCTGCAATCCAAAGAGAGGGAGACAATTCATTAATGACATTTTTGTTAGGAAAAATTTATATTATAATTCTAAACACATGTATGTTTAAAAAATATATCTATAAATATTTAATTGTTATATATCTTATTAGAAGTGGCTAACTGGTTTTAAAAAAAATTGATCCAGCGTTAAGTTTTACAATATAGATGTGTTTATGAAAGCCAGCATTTCCATGAGAACCAATAAATCATACAATCATAAACAATGTAATTCACGATTAAGGATGGAAATGAAAAAAGATTTATAAATTGTTTGAGCTTAAGATCTACTATCTTGCTGCTGGTACTTGTATGTGGTATATACTTTTTTTGTGTGCTAGTTAGAAGATGTTATATTTTGTTTATTTTACATTTATTACTGCAAATTTATGTTACAATCTTTATCGCAAAAAAAATGTTGCAGTTTTAGTTTTTCAAAAAGTTTTAATTAATTAGTAATATTTTGCAGTAAATATTTTTTTAGTAAACTTTGCATCTATAGTTTAAATTTTATGTATCCTCCACACCCCCCTCTCCTCATATTTTTCATCTTACAACTGCCTTTATATAACCTTGGGATTAGAACAAATAGACTGTCCATAGATGCCTTAAAGAAACAGCAACAAAAAACAACCACGTGTATCTAACTAATCCGAGGTGGATACATAAAAAATGTTTATCTATATGATTATATCATGTAGGAGATAATGTGTGATAAATTTTTATTAAATCTGCCTGAGCAGTTTTTTTCCACTTGGTACTCTCCCGCCCCCAAATGGCGAAACTTGCCATTTATAATTTATATCAGGCTACATTTGTGTGTGAGACAAAATTAAACTCTTTCCTTACTACAAGGTTGACTTTGTGAACCCAGAGACATATTTTGTTGATTGAAAAATTTGTGTGCTTACAAAAGTAATATTTTTTAATGACATAATTTTTAGTTTTCCTAAAGTCTTTTTTTTTGGGACAAATTATTAATGAATGGCAAAGAGTGAACTTTTTTTAGACTAGATCACTATTTGTCAAATTTTTAGTTCTGAAACTGAAACCGTTTGTTTTCAAATTTATATCAGGCTACATTTGTGTGTGAGACAAAATTAAACTCTTTCCTTACTACAAGGTTGACTTTGTGAACCCAGAGACATATTTTGTTGATTGAAAAATTTGTGTGCTTACAAAAGTAATATTTTTTAATGACATAATTTTTAGTTTTCCTAAAGTCTTTTTTTTTGGGACAAATTATGAATGAATGGCAAAGAGTGAACTTTTTTTAGACTAGATCACTATTTGTCAAATTTTTAGTTCTGAAACTGAAACCGTTTGTTTTCAACCAATGGCACCTTCCAAAGAGGACTTGTAACAACAACAAATACATTGGGTTCACCAGATACCGGGGGTGGGGGAGAGAAGAAAAAAAGAATTTGGACAGAGAAAGAAATTTTGAACAAGAAGAGAGAGAACATGTATGAGAGTAGAATAGAAAGTCAAAAAAGAGATTATAAAGTGAAACAAAACAAAGCGAGTTTTGAAAAGAAAGCTGGGATTAGAGAGATATAAAGAGAGAGAGAGAGAGAGAGAGAGAGAGAGAGAGAGAGAGAGAGAGAGAGAGAGAGAGAGAGAGAGAGAGAGAGAGAGAGAGAGAGAGAGAGAGAGAGGGAGACAAAGAGAGAGAGAGAGAGAGAGAGAGAGAGAGAGAGAGAGAGAGAGAGAGAGAGAGAGAGAGAGTCGGTGAAGTGCGTGTTTTTGTTTTGGTTTCTTTCGCTGGTACTATTACGATCCTGGTAAAGCTTTCAGATCTACAAAATAACATGTAAAGACAAGAGAAAATCGTTGTGCATGCTTTTAAAGACAAATTCCAAATGCAATGCTTCTAGCTTGAATCAACTATTGGATAACTTACAATAAGTACAGCACAGAACAGGAAAACAGCAGACCAGCTGCACGGCGCCGCCATCTTGGCTCAAGTAACACGTCAAGTTTTTATTAGCTTCCGGTTGTAAGATAAGAAAGAAGGCCCAGTTTCTTGTTTGCTTTGGCGAGCCCTGTCTGTTAGAAAGTGCAAGGAACCCAGGGTACATGACTGTATTAGTGCCTATGTATGAAATTATCTAACTTAAGTACAACCGGCTAGGGTTGAATTGATAATCAGGATTGCTCAACAAACAACGGCGACATACCTTTATTGATAAATTATATCATTGAAGGTACCGGTACACTACATGCCGGGTGCGTCTGCTCTATTTTACTGCATTACCAGTATTATTATTATTTAGTGTGTACGAAAAGAAATTCAAGTAAGACACCAAGTACCTTATAAATATTTTATCACCTTATATGGCCTGCAGTTATTGGACACAGAATGATGTCTTTGTGTGTCGCTCATCCCCGTAAAGATAAATAATCGGTTGGGACAAAAGAAAATCCCATAAAAACCTTAGAGACTAAAAACAATGTAAGAGGTATTTTCAGCTTGCGTCAGCGTAGAAGATAAATGATAGAGAGAGGGAGATAGTGCTGATCTCTATAGAGTTGAACGTTTCCTAGATTCCTCTAGGGAGTCCTATACGACGACGTCTCCCAAGACTTACCTCTGACAATTTTATGTGCTGCCACACATGGGACAGGACGGGGATACCATGACTCCTGTCTCACCCGGTCACACCGGTCGTGGGATTAGATCCGCGGAACTCCTGATCTGAAGAACAACTCTCTACCACATGAGCCAGTTCCCCCCCCCCCCCCAAAAAAAAAAGAGGGAAGAGAGAGACATAGACAACCAGAGAGACAGACAGACAGGCAGAGGCAGAGACACTTAAAGCAATCGTGAGCTGTTCATTGTTCTAGGTTCCCAATGAGATTCACATACGGCACACATAACAAATATTTAAAAAAAATAGACAGTTAACGTGCCACCACATACGAGAAAGTGACGGAATAGCATGGCTCTCTGTCTCAACTGACTACTTGTCACCGGTATCGACTCCATAATTATGTATGGGACAAAATCCGACAAATAAATTAATCTGTCCGATCGTTCATTCAAACCGGGTACCTCCCTATTGGGAGTCCGTCACCTCGCCCCTGACAATCTCGAATAGAGCGAGTAGTTGAAATTGTGAGCTGAGTTAGTTTAACGTCCAACATCAGCACTATGTAGGCTATATTGTGGACGGGCCCCAAGACTAACGTCTGACAATTTTATGTGCTGCCCCACACAAGACATGGGGATACCATGACTCCTGTCTCAGCCGGTCGCATTAAACTGACACCGATCTAACCAGTAGGGGGCGAAATCGCCAGTTCAAATTCGATGTCAAAGACTAACATCATTATCGTCAGACAACCCAGGCAAAATAACGTAAGCTTGCACCGTCTACCTTTATGCATGGGGCAGCAACGTTCAAGATAAGATAGCCTAGTAAAATCCGCCATATTGGAGCATACAAAGGTGTAAAGGTGTATACGGCTCTATAGTTGCACCCTTGTATAAGTCTTAGGGGCATAATTTTATACATGCATTAAGCTCCTCTGATTACTTGCACCGTTGTTTTAGTACATTACATTGTACAAGTATTGCCAGGAGATTGGAGGGGGGGGGGGTAGTCATAGACCTAGAGAGACTAGTATAGACATGGGAAATGTGAATCTTATCTTTCTGCCTGTGAGATTCGACAGACTACCATATTATTATGTTTACACGCACACACAAATCGGCAGACACAAAACCATGGGCACTACGTAGCCAACAGATAGAGGCAAATGTTGAAATAAAGATAAATAAAGTGAGTGAGTGAGAGAGAGAGAGAGAGAGAGAGAGAGAGAGAGAGAGAGAGAGAGAGATAGCGGAGCTATCTCCCACTATCTGGGTTTAACGTCTCCTAGGTTTCCCTGAGGGATCCTATGGAACATACGGCGACAAAATTGTTTATCTTCTATGATTATTTTATTATACTTATTGAACGAATAGTTTCAATACTAATTTAGTACAAATCGAGAGTGGCGTGAGTGTTTCGGCAAACTTGGGGGTTAGGAGTGTGCCTGTCAGGGGTTATAGATTTAGTTTAGTTTAGTTAGTTTAAGCCTCTTGATTCCTTGTCGAACATAGGGCAACAGCAACTACCCTCCACCTGACTCTGTTTTGGCTGATCCTTCAGCTCGGCCCATGTGGTACCGGCAGCTTTTATCTCTGGATCATTTCTTCTCCGCCAAGTCTGATTTGGACGACCGACCTTTCTTTTTCCTTGGGGATTCTATTCCAGGGCTTGCCTTGCGATGTTGGATATAGGCTTTCGGAGTGTGTGGCCTATCCAACCCCATTTACGCTTTTTGATCTCTGTCTCGATGGAGGTTTGCTTCGTCTGGCCCACAGTTCTTTGTTTGAGACAACTTCAGGTCACCTGTTAGTGAGGGGTAGTAGTTTTGTGATGCTAGTCTTGGTCGCGCGCCATGTTTCAGAGCTATAGAGAAGGATCGATTCTACTTTAGTATTGAAGACCCGTATCTTGTTTCAGACCGATAGTGCTGTAGACCCCCATATTGGTTTGAGGGTGTTGAAGGCGTATCTGGCCTTGTTGATTCGGCATCTGATGTCTGTGGCCCCGGCTTTGCCAACAACACTACCAAGATAGACAAACATGTCAACCTCTTCAATGTTTTCATCATGCAGTCGCAATGCATTAGCCTGATTGTTGTTGATTCTCATGGCTTCAGTCAATGTTTCTCAAGGAGGCAACCAACTATTGTGAACCTACTGATGGGGTTAATACCTCAAATAATGAGATGATATCCACGCAGCACCACGGGTGTCCACGCAACAAGTCCTTTCGAACTAATACAGTATACTCAACCCTTTTTTTTTTTTTTTACCTATAAAACCATCATTATTCATGTAACATTATAAAGTTCTCGTTTATTATGATGAACCTGATCAATATGAACTATTTATACACGTGCTAGTATAAGAGACAAGCCAACAACAAAATTAATTATAACAACAACAGCAACAAAATATATTTAAAAAAAAAACAATAAAAAATACTACTACTAATAATAGTAATAATAATCATAATAATAATAATAATAATAATAATAATAATAATAATAATAATAATAATAATAATAATAATAATAGTAATAATAA